>NJFT01000162.1:0-92511 GCA_002221725.1 Scedosporium boydii
ACCACACACATCTCTCTCCCCAACAACCACACCAAAGATGCCCAACCTCCGCACCCTCTACCGCACCCTCCTCCGCGAACTCCCCCCCCGCCCCCTCCTCACAACCCCCCGCTCCCCCCTACACCAACGCCTCCGCGACTCCTTCTCCTCCCGGAAGAACGACCTCGACCCGCACCTCGCCGAACAGCTGGCGACGTACCTCCGCTCGCAGAGGACCTACGGCGCGCTGCTCGAGCGGTATAATCCGGGGATGAACATGGAGCAGGATGAGAGGGTGAGGCTTACGGCTAGGAAGGTGGGGATGGATTTGCCGGTTGAGTTTGGGGAGGGGGAGAAGAAATGATTTTGGGATTTTTAGGAGGAGAGAAGTGAAGGGGGATGGACGAATTTGGGGGGGGAACGTCTGAGTGGCGACCGCGATTCCGCTTTTGAGGTCTCGGATAGGGATGGGGAGTCTTCGGCCAGACAAGGGATCTGAATCAACCTCGTTAAGGGGACACATAACGAAAGAAGGGAAACGCGGAGAATACACCTATACGGTTATCATACCGTGAAGAACGCCATCAAATCTGTACGACATCTGTATCAACAACAAAAGTGTATACATAAGGGAAACATATCCCGTGCTGTTATATATCCAAAATATATATACGCCTCTAGGGGCCAATACCACCCCTCAAGATCCAATGCCTCATCTCTTCCCTCTGTCTTCCCCCCACACCACGTTATATTCTTCATTCTGAGCGCTCTATTGCATTTCCCATACCGCGTAACTGTAGGTAGTATCTGTAGATGGCCGTCTTCCTCTTGACAGAGAACTCCAGACGGAAAAGGTGAAGGAAAGGAAAGGAAAGGGGAAATTGTAATAAATATATACAAAGAAGATGGAGTAAAAATGTGCTTCGTGAAAACTGGAACTTGTCCGGGTGTTGGTGAGGAGGGGAAATGTCAGGAAAAAGAAGAAGAAAAAAAAGTAAAATGTGTATAGGGTATCAGGCATCTTGCAAAAGCCCAGCCAGCTTCTTAATATCGACTCCAGACCAACAAACAGTAAGCAAAACGAGGAAATCGAGGGAAAAAAGTTTCGATAGAAATATCTGGTTTCGCTCTCTTCACCTCACCATTAAGCGACCCCCACACCGCCATCCTCAAGCTGCTCATCCCAACCACCAGTCTCCAAGAGCCAGCCGCCCACCCTCTCCTTGACATGCCGAATGGCCTCGCCGAGGGACTCGTTCCACTGGTCCTGAACGATGCGCACTTTCTCTTTCAGATCGTCCGTCAGCCTCTGGCCCTCCCTCTCCTTCGTCTGCCTGGCGCGACCCTCTCTGTCGGCGCTCGGCAGTGGATTGCCGTCCTCATCGACCTCGGCCTCGATGACCTTAATCTTCGCGTGCGTCACGGCCTCACGCACCTCGTGGAGGAGGCAGAGGAGGTTCGTCTGCGACTCGATGAACTGGTAGGTGCTCTTCTCGGCGTGCAGCACGAGACTGAAGAGGTACTGGAGAGGGTGCTCGTGGTATGACGGGTTCTCGTCGAATTCGTCGGCGGGGATCTGCACGCGGAATCCCGAAAGGTTGTTGGGAATACGGTCGAGGAGCCGGCTGATGTTGGGCGCGATATCCCAGAAAGCGGATAGCTGAACCTCGACGCCGCGGGACACATTCTCCGATATCACCTTCTCAAACTCCTCCGTCCGCGTGAGTACCTCGGTTGCGAAGACGTACGCTCTCTTCGCCGCGTCTTCCTTGAAAAACGCCTCGGCAGAACGCAGCTTCTCCTCGTTGCCCGAAAGACGGTAGGGTGTCGTGATTACAGCCTTGTATCGGTCGTTACGGTCACTGAGCAAATCAAAAATCGCCTTGTGAAGCGTTTCCCGCGCTTCGAAAATCCACTTCAGTAGCGTCAGCTTTTCGAGAAGTTCGGGCTTGTCGTCACCTTCCTCCTGAGGCATATCCGCGGCATTCTCGATATTATTGAATAGCCCGCCGGAGAGATCGTCGAGGAGCTGCGTAGAGCGCGCGATTCTCGCGGTGAGGAGCTCGTTGATCGGTGCGACGACCTGCTTCTGGAACTTCTCAAAATCGACCTTCTCCAGCTCTTTCGTCCGGCCCTTCTCGGCCTCGGTGGCATCGGCATCGATGGCGGCCGCTTCCGCATACGACATGTTTCCAGAGTTGATTTCCTCCTGCAAGTTGATTCGAAGGGCTTGTCGATGCTCCGCCGCTTGCTTCTTAAGCTCCTGCCGACGGCGGTCGCTCTCCTTTAAAAACCTTTCCTTGGTAGATGTGACTTCCTCGAGGTCACTGAGAGTCCGAACCACGGCCCGAATCTCTTGTAGGTCCGGATGATTATTGTTGACAGCGGGGTGGTGCCTAGGATATGGCGGAGGTAGCGTTACCAGTCTCGATATATCGAGGTGGGACGGGTTCGGAGTGCTCGGCTGCGAGGATGCTGTTGCGATGCTAAGTGCGGAGTGGCGGAAGTTCTGCGGGGTTCGGACCTGCTCTTGGTCGATCAAGCCTGCCTTCTCTGGCGGGTAATCATTTGGAGATCCCGAATCGTTTGGCGGGTACTGGTCAACACGTCTAGGGCTATCCACCCACTGCAAAGCCTCGCGAGCTTCCTTCGGGACACCCATATACTTGGATTCCCTCTTCGATCTCTCTAGGCGTTGGTTGGCCTCGCCCGTAGAATCTGCTTCCCACCATCGACTTGCCGGCCGCCCTCTAGAATCCGATTCGTCCACATTGCTCATGCTGAGGATGGGTGACAGTGACGGCATGTATCCATTAGTACCCCAGTTCGCATTCGTAGGCGTGCCTCCGGGCGCTGGGGATTGCGGGAGTGTAGCTGACGGGGGTGCTGAGCTAGTCGCGCCGTCGGCTTGATTGGGATGTATCGACATGCGCTGCGCCGAATTGGGCGCTGCGGATTGAGGCGTTGAATCCCCGCCCCACGACGTCCCCGACTCTCTCCGCGCCGTCATGGGGCGGAAGAGGTCTCTCGTGAGATCGAAAATTTCGGAGCCCATAGCAGCGATCGCCCCGCCATACCTCTCGCGGCGTATCCGTGACTCGCTGACGATGAAGTCCGCAAAAAGCCGTACTCGTTCCGCATCCGTTTCGGCAGAAGCCTCCCGCATGGCGAATAGCTTGAATCGATCAATGGTCTCCCTGGTAAACTGGTCTGAAGATTGCATCACAATCGCTTGCCTCGTGGGTGGGATCGACGCGCCCGATGGAGGCGGGCGCAGACTCTCTGCTGGGGTGGCGAGGCGGGCATCGGAGGACGTAGATCTTGCCCGCGGCGGTGGTGTCGGATGGGTTTTCGGCGCACTAGAAGGAGACGCTTCGACAGTGGCGGGAGTCGCTTTGAGACCTCGTGGTGAGAAGGGCGGGGTGCTGCCGGTATCTGTTTGAGATATCTGAGATGACCCCAGAGGCCGCGGGGTTAAGTTCGTTCGCGGAGCATTGCTGGAGCTTTCCCCGGCCTCAAAATTTGCCCTACCAGCACTTCTCGGGGTAGATTTGTTAATTGTCAGTCGACGGGAGAGGGTTGTCGAAGAAGGGACTACAATATCAGAAACCGAAAGCGAGGGGTCATCTTGATTTATGGAATTCCTCCTGGTCCTGCTCTCGGCGCGTCTTTGGATGATGGTCTTATCATGCCTTACGGCACCAGTTCTTGTCAGGTTACCTCCCGAGCTTGTGCACGACGCAACTGACTCCTCTGGTTGGTTCGAGCTGTTGACACTGGAAGTGTCGACGGCCTGGGGAGGGGATTGGAGGCGCGATGGGTCGTTCGCTTGATTAGGGGTGCTCTCCTCGTCGACCCAGTTGGCAGGCGTAGGCGGCACGGGGCCCAAGGCCATCACTCCGTTTGGCGGCGGCCGTCTCGTCGGCGGAGAGGCAACGGGCACGCTACTCCTGTCAGACGGCTGGAGACTTTGTGACCTTGACTGCGACGGCGGGGGTCCGGGTGGAGGAGGAGGAAGGGGCATGCCCGGTTCCCACCGCGAATTCGGTCGGGACCGGGCGGATGTCGGCGTTTCAATTGCGCCAGCGGAGGCGGCTCGGCGGGCACTTGGAGGAGCGATATGGGGATGGGTGGCATTGATCCTCTGCTGTTCTTGCTGGGAAGGAATTTGAATTGAGAGACCCCACATGGAGTGTCTCGCAGACGAATCCTGTGCATGCTGATCTCGTTCTTGGTCTCGTCGGCGAGTGAGAGATGGCAGACCGAACCTCCGCTCCCTTGACCCACCCCGGCCAGAGGAATTAGGTGGAGGCGGAAAGTTTGTGGTGGATGCTGGAGGGTCAGGAGCAGGCCTGTGGGCATTGAGGCTCGACGGAGGAATGCGCGCGGCTGAGGTGTTGGCGGTAACAGGCTCGAAAGGCTGGGTTACAGGTTGCTGGCTTCTGGGAGGACTGTAAGGTGGCGGAGGGGGAGGCGAAACTATTGCGGATTCGGCCAAGAGGTTAGCAAATTTAAACTACTATCCAGGGACACACACTTATAGCACGAAAGACGTGGCGGCGGGGGGCGGGGTTGATCGCATGAAGATAAGCTGGACGTACCGGGTTGTTGATCATGGCCGAAGGTATGGCTCCGCTCTGGACCTGCCATGGGAGACGCAACCCATTCCTGCGGGTTATATGGTTGAATTGCGCTCACCGGGGTCTGCAGAGGGTATTGCACACTGGAGCTCAACGAGATGGCCGAGAGCGGGGCGGCTTGAGGGTAAGCAGGCGCAATGGAGGTTGTAAGTAGTGGGTTCAGGCCCAGGCGAAGCCTAGACGGGTCGCGAACGTTGTTCATCATTGCTGCGATGTCAAGCTTGAGATAAGCCTTGTAACAGGGCGATCCTAGTGTGCTGAGACTTGCTTTGGCGGGCGGGATGAAAGACAATCCAGCCCAGCGATGAGGTGAGGGGATCGTATTGGGCGATGTGAGAGCTCGTAAACGGGATTCGTCAAGAAGCGCCAAACGAATATGGTTGGAAGAGTCCCGCCGGTCACACCTACACCTTCTCGAGTTCTTGAACCCTCGGTGGACAGCCTATCGCGGGGCGTCTTCACCAGTCCATCTACTTCACTGTCTATCATCAAGAGACATGGAGCATATCCAGGAGAGCAAGCGCCAGCGCAAGACAGGTTCGCGGGAGGGTTGAGAGAAACCGGCGACCCGAAGAGAAGAAGGCGAAGGCGAGGTGGAATTACACCACCACCGAGGGTGGAAAGGGAAGAAGAGCAAGGTATGAGGTGAGAGGAAGGTGAGGGAACTAGGCGAGGAGGAGAGAAGGATGTGCGGCTAGACCAGGGTGGGGTGGTATAATTGGAAGTGACCCAGACGAGGGTGCAGAAGTAGTGCAGACTGGCTACCGCCAACCGTCGAAGTCTACCATCAACTATGGACGGACGCTCTCGAGCTTTCGGATGCTGTCTAGTGTTTAGGCGGGTGTTGGTGTCTGTGGGTAGTGAGCTGCATGTGCACTCTCTGCACACCTCGGTCTAGAGCCGTTTTGACGCCAACAAGGCTTTGGCTTTCCCTTCTGGCCCTATGATCTTCGTGTCTCTCTTCTTCAATGGCGGTCGCGGTCGCAGTCGCAATCGCAGTCGCGGGGTTGGGGTGTTCAAACGGAACTGACAAGGGTATGGGTGGTGGTCGTGGTTAGTCTCGTTCCTCGGTCTCTGCAAGGTTAATGTCCAAGGACGAGGTTGATAAAATCAGGAACTGAAGCGACGATGCAGGTTCAAAAAGACAACTTCGAGTCCAAAATTGAAGGCAGCCCTTTCCAAGGGAGCGAGCCGTAATTATTGCTCTGGAAGATAATTTCAGAGCGCGGGTTTAATATTAGAGGCGGCAAGATCCTCAGACATTCGGGAGAGTAATGGGAATCAAATGGAATGACACGAAAAAAGAGTCTGGATCGGAAGAGTCGTGTACTTGTGACAATAATGAGAGACGAAGTATTTCAGGCATTTCATGCAATTAATTGTACTGCTGTTGAGGTACGAAGACTTGCAATGATGGGACGGGGAGGTTGATGCCAGAGTATTGCTTCGGCTCTCGTTGGCCCGATCAAGCACAGAGCATTACTCGCACTCTCAGGCGTTGTATTCTGTACAGAGAATAGGAGAGAGAGCGTCTGTAATACACGCGAAGGGCGAAGTATAATAGAGAAAGGAATGAATCAACTAATTTTGGTTGAGAGGCCGACTGACTGAGGAGGAATCACATTGCGACTGCGGGCGGATCATGTCCAAGAATCTCGGGCGCTCCACGCATTGTCGAGGTACTGAGGTACTGCATTTTGAGGTACGAAGTACGGAGTACGTACTATTAGGCACGACAAGTCTAAATAGTGTAGCGGGAAGGAGGGAGCGAGGACCCAGTCTAAAGTGGTACTTCGTACTTTGCGGAAGACTCTTCTGCGATCAAACGAGCCTATTTCGGACAGACTCCTTGAAGACCAAAGCGAAGCTGGCCAATCGTCGCAGGGATCGAGAATGCAAGTCTTGGAAGTACGAAGTACTTGGGAGAAAATGCGAATATCTTTGCAGCGTCATCCAGGGCTCAAAGGAATCGACTCTTGCACCTTGCAGTTCCACCAGGTACTGACAGGGGCTGGGATTTCGATCATGGCAAGATCAATGGCAAGGAGGAGAACTGAGTTACGACGTAAACTGCGTGGGAAGTACACTACGAAGTACTGAGATGGAGGACGAGGTACCACATTAACTACTCTCTAGGAATTGCCAACTTGATACCATCACCAAACCCGCGCGAGTCTAGAACTCCAGCTGGATTGTCTGCAAAGTACAAACTGTTACGAAGTACTTCTTCCATGAAGGGGGAGTGGGGGGTGACAACAGACCTACCACTTCCGTTCTGCTCTGTTCTGGTGGTTGGTCTTAATCGCATCTTCATTGGCTGGTCTTTAGGTGGGAGCTCAATCTATTCTTGGACTGCATTAAAACATGACAGGGGTACGATTGGCTGGATGTCTGTGAACAAGGTGTGAAATTCGAGAGTTACCGGCGCTTAAATGCCTGGGCTTCTCCAACTTGCCCCAAGGACACAGGTAAACCAGACTAACGAGCCGAGTCACATCGTCACCTTTTTCACTTCCATGCTCAAAGCAAAAGGCCGCATGGAAGAGCATGGCATCCGTGACATCCATGGCAGCAGGGGCCATTTTGCATGGAGACGAATGCACTCGGTCTTACGAAGTTATGCTATCGCGACTCCGATTTGATGATACGGCAGCCATCATGAGGCTGCAACCGTGGGTGCCTGCAGCTCCAAAAGTCTCAAGAAAAATCTCCATCAGAGCACACACTCTCTGAGTATCCTGAGTATACACGACCAATATACGCCAGGCTATGTGAGAAGGGCACACGCACCTTAGTCCTCTATTTTTTACTAGCAACTGGGAAGACGAGAGACGGCGCACTTCAGACCTCAGCTACGTTACTTCGCGCGCATTTCTATACTCGTAGATATTTAGACAAGGAGAATCCACACGCACCTCTCGACATGAATCTAGGTTGTCAATTATAGTTGGACGCATTATCAAGCCCAAAGAGGCTAGGTTTCCGTTGTCGGGGGAAACTATAGTAAACTACGCGAGTCCTCTAAAAATGGCTGCCCTCAGTCTCCACGACCTTTCAGCATTTCTGAGCCTATCTAACACTACTTCGTATGTCCATTTCCAAGCCCGTTCGTCCGGATAAAAATACCAAATTCCCGATGCTTCCATGGCTGTAGACTGTAATTGTTTAAACGCCGGTGCAATATCTAAAGTACTTGCTTTAAAGACGAGTATGCATGGGAATGGACTATTTTCGAATCGTCGTCGTATTCCTTTGCCGACAGATCCATCCCAAGCGGATTACATGGTAGTCTCTCTTCTTATCCAGCCGCTACCTTTTATAAACCCACAAAATAGAATCCGATCCTCCCTCATACTTGGCAGTTATTATGATCCCTGCCATGACCAGAGTCCGAAATTGAGGGGCCCGAAGATACCTTCGTGGTGCCGATCTCGATCGCCGACCTCAGTACCTCTCCACCTGCAGGCTGCCACACGGAGCATTTCACTCAAGAGTCAGGATAAGCAAAGAGAAAAGTAGGAGTGCACGGTAGCGATATTTATAGAACTACGAAGTACTGCGCTTGTCGCCTATCTCGTCTTCCCCTGCACATGCCCGTAAGATGCTCCATCGAATGTATGCACACACCTCACCTATTGGCTCAGAGGGGCTTCGAGATGCAGCTCACCATTGGATTGGATGATGGTATGATAGTGGGTTTCCGTGACGCGACCAAAGACCGATAGTGCTTTGGCTATTCTTAAAAGCCCATCACGCTCGCCTGTGATGATGCTTTCAAGTGGGTTAGATAGAAGCGGTAGAATCAGAACGATCATCTCATCCTTGAGCGATTGCTAGGAAAATGAAGTTGTACATCGATGTGGATTCGAACCACACATTTGATCCGTCGTCATTATTGTTCGAAAGAGGTTGACAAAAGCCAGCACTAGCATCACCAAATACCTTCAATTGTTTCGTCGGTGCATTGAAGAGGATCGCGGATCTGAGAGACTCGAGCAGAAAGCTCCTTAGTAGAAGAAAATAAAAAAGGAAAACAAAAAAGAAAATGTTGCGCCTTGTCGGCCACTCTCCCTCTTTGTGCCCAATCCTCGCCGCGGCCTTACACTGTGTCTTTACTAGAGTTAGGGAGCCACTGAGCAACTCGGGCCTCTGTGCCGTGTTAGCAACTTCCGGGGCAAAAGTTCAAGGTTATTGTACAGAAAGGGATAGACAAAGTTCATTCCTAGGGATATTCCCCAGACCTTCGTCAGCGTTCAATCAGTGTTCGATCGTGGGCCGCATGGAAGACGGCCAGGCCCATAAGTCGGCCACTCCACGTGTCGGGAACATTAATTGATCAATGAAGCGACGGATCTCTATGCACAATGGCACACTCCGTGGACTGGCTGCCGCACCCTGTCAGCGAGGCTGCTTCGCCTCTGGAAGCTCAAACTGCAATTCGGCAATCTGGGTTCGGTGTTTGCTGGACAAATTGCGGGGTGTTTTTTTTTGCGACCTGAATTTGAATGCGGGGCCGAGTAAGGCTGTGATCCGAACTTTTACCGGAAGAGTGAGAATTTCGCTGTTCTAGAGCTTTCTGCGAGAGCTTGGATTCTCTTCTCTCCTCTCCTTTCCACAACTCACTCTATTCCCGTTCTTTCCTTCTTTCCCCCTCTTTCTCTTCTTCTCAATTACTACCTTTACTACCTTCGAAACTCGTTTGGCCCCTGACAGTTGTCGCGTAGCCCCTCATAGGTAAGAGCCCGATCCCCCAATTCCCAATGACCATCGTTTCTCCCAAACAGCCATATGATGAGCTTTCAGCTGGCACCAGTCTGAGGATGACTTGTACTCCCCTCATTGATGAAAAACGCTGCGGTCTTTCGACCAATTCTGACTCGAGAGAAACGAATCTTCTTTCATCTGCTTTGCTTCTGGCGAATATCGTGGTTGATGTCTTTTCTAACGTACCTCTCGCACAATAGGTAATCATTCTTTCTCTCGTAAACAAAAACCCTAGAAACTCCAGTCACAATGGTTCTCCATAACCCAAACAACTGGCACTGGGTCAACAAGGATGCCTCGGAATGGACCAGGACCTGGTTAAAGGACACATTGACCAAGATTGAGGCGACGGAAGGCGATGTCTCTGCAAAGATATCAAACGTGATCAGCATGGACGGGGATGTGGATGTCAGCCAGAGGAAGGGCAAGGTTATTACTATTTATGATATTAAATTGACTCTAGAGTATTCAGGTACGTAGTATCTACCCCTGCCTGCGTCCTTTTCTCTCCCTTCGTAAACTTTATGTGACTCATGTCGATTGTATTGTAGGATCCGCTCCTGATGCTGAGGATGTCGCTGGAACGATTACCATCCCCGAGGTTGCCCACGACACCGAGGAGGATGAGTTCGTGGTATGTCACTTGTATTCTCCTCATGATGAAGCGCCGCGTTTTTCTCAACCCTCTGAACATCAATTAATGGTAAAATTTTTTTTCTTTTTTTCGTGTGTTTTTAGTTCGACATCGACATCTACTCCGAGTCGAAGGAGAAGCAGCCGGTCAAAGATCTAGTCAGGTCCAAGATCGTTCCCAAGCTTCGCGAGGAATTCCTGAAGCTCCCATCCGCCCTGATCGCCGAACACGGAAAGGATATCCAGCACGCGCCCGGCTCGAACCCATCCAGCGGCTTCACCACCCCCAAGTACCACCCCCAGCCCACCTCCAAGCCTACCCCTACCGCGGCGACGAAGCCCACCACTTCGGGCGGACTTGTAAATACCGTCACTGTGACCGACACAGACGAGTTCCGGACTACCGCCGACGAGCTATACCAAACCTTCACTGACGTGAACCGAATCAGCGCCTTTACGCGAGGCGCTCCCAAGCTCTTCGAAGGCGCCAAGGTGGGCGGCAAGTTCCAGCTCTTCGACGGCAACGTGGCCGGCGAATACCTCGAACTAGATCCCCCCAACAAGATTGTTCAGAGCTGGCGTCTGAACCAGTGGCCCGGAGACCACCACTCTCGTCTCCAGATCGAGTTTGACCAGAATGACGTTGACCACGTCACCGTTATGAGGGTAACCTGGGAGGGTGTTCCCGTTGGTCAGGAGGAGGTTACGAAGAGGAACTGGCGGGAATACTACGTTAGGAGCATCAAGCAGACCTTTGGGTGAGTAGAAACCGTTTTCATCGAGAGTCTTGGGTTTCAATAGAGAGTGTTACTGACTGTAGATATAGATTCGGCACGATCTTGTAGGCGACGGCGGGGAAGGTTTCATAATGGCGTTGATGGGGATACATAAACTGAGGAACAATGGAAATCAAGGGATATGCATTACATGGCTAATTTAGAGGGCGGCCGGCCACTAAACGAACAAGCTCGGTATCAGAGTAGGATTCCAAAGAGAACTCCTACATTGGAAACAGCGAAGAGAGGCGCCAGACTTTTGGTGTTCACCAGCGCTAGATAGGTATCTTGGACGAGACAAATGGCATGATTAACGCTACCATGAAGATGACATGCCTTGAACATGAAAACGCGACGTAACATCATACATACACAGGCACCTTCTGCCCCCGGTTCCTCTTCGTTCCGTTTTAGTTTATAAGGTATCTCTTGTATATCATTGATATACGTACGCCACGCAAAAGACACAGTAATTAAAACGCCGGACACTTCGACTACACCTAGGTCTAAACTATAGTGGTGACGCCTTCGGCGGCTTCTGCCTCCTCGGCCGACCGCCCCCAGAAGGCAGTCTCCCCCTGCGGAAATCATAATCCAAGAAGAAAACGTCTCGCAGATTATCCCACAGCCCCAGATCGTACATGTTAACAATATCCTTCAACCTCCACACGCGCTCCCAGGGCCCTTCGCCAGGAAGCGGCGCATCTTCGGGCGGGGGATGACCGTTCTCGCAGCTCGTGAGGACCTGCTCGGTCTCGACGGGCCACCTCGTCCAAGCGGGTTCTATCGTCGTGAACTTCTGTCGGTGGGGGGACATGCGACGGCGGAAGGCGAAGCCGTCGTCCATGTCTACTTTCCAGTCGGACCACTTGAGGGTCTCGTTGGTGGTGGTGCCGCAGTAGACGAGGAACATGGTGTAGGCGAGCAGGCTCCAGACCATGGGGGCCAGCATGCCCGTGAGGAGGGTGATGGCGCCGATGCCGAGATTCTCCTGGAGGCCCCAGCCCCAGGCAAAGAAGTACTGGCTCCAGTCGACGTCCTTAGCGGGCCAGATAGACCAGAAGGGATACTTGTCCCTGATCTGGTCGGCCATGATGGACACGCCCATAAGGGCACCGTAGGAGGCCAGGACTGCCGTGGAAAGGAGGAGCAGCACGAACCAGCGGTGGTTACGGTAGCCGACGCACTTGTTGATGAAGATGCAGTGGTGGTCGTTGCGGCTGACGCACTTTTTGCAGACGTTGCAGTGCTTGGAGCGCGCGGGCTTGAGGAAGCGGCAGGTGCGGCATTCGTGGCCAGGTTGGAAGATGGAGAAGTCGTAGGGGTAGAGCTGCATGTGGTAGGCGTGGTTGCTGTGGGTGATGTAGCCCGGGTCGGTGAATGCGGCGAGGTAGAGGAAGACGTAGGGGAGGATGATGGCGATGGTTCCGGCGACGCGGTGGAAGGTTGATAGGTATTGCCAGGCTTCTGGGAGGAAGAGATATTCCGAGCCTACGAGGAGGACAATGTAGAATATCTGCCCGGGGGGAAAGGGGGGGGTTAGCGCGATTGGGCCTCTACCTTTCCGCTGCCTATCCAGAGAGCATGGACTGTATGGGGCTTACCAGGACTGTGGGATGCCTATCATTCATCAAGTACTGGCCGAAGCGAAGCAATCCAGTGGTAAGCCGACCACCGGTGAGCTTCTTATCCACAGCCAGGATTCCATTTGGAACATGGACAAGAATGAGCCTATTTAACGTGGCTATAGGCGTGTTTCTGTGGGGGGGTTGTTTAGTATGAGAAAATGATGAGCGATTGTGAGAGAGGATGAGATGGACTGTGTGTTACCTTAATGCAGGGATCCGGCCAAAGAAAATGACGAATACCACGAAGGATATACTCAGTATAGTGAGGATGAGGGTCGTAAAAGAGACCATCTTGAAACCCCGAAAAAAAATTCAGTCTTTATATAAACTGTAGGCAAAGAATCATGGCGTATAAGAGTTTAGAGTAGAAAAGAAGAGGAAAGGTGGGAAATAGACCCCAACCGCGCTGCCCTTCTCGGCTTCAGGATACTATGCTGGAATCGAAACGAGCGGATAGGAGTTCTAAACCAGGCGCTGCGACGAATACCGACAGGCAAGGGCGTCGCCCGCTTGAGAACCAGGCACGAGAATACAGCAGAGACTACGGCGATATAAAGGAGCTCATCTCAGCATCGGCGTCGCTCATCCGGATATGACGGTGGCCTCAATAAGATCTGGATATACGAAGTACTTGGATGTCGAAGGATTGAGGCGGTTGCGTGGCGTGGCTATAAATATCCCCTAAAGAGATTTCTCCCGCTAGTTGCATAAGCCCGGCGAGTCAACTCAGCGGCTGGGAGCTGTCACAGTACGAAATGGCTGGTACAAGTATGGAGCACGTGATTTCGCGAAGCCACCCCCACCACCCGACTCGGTTCAGTGCTCCAAGTCTCAATTTAGCATGTGTGGATGGCACGAGCTTCGACGCGTCCTTAGGCCCGAAGCACCTCATCAATAGAGACAAGCCAAGCTCACTCACTACCTTTGTATTGCCTCAAGGCATGACTCGCAGCATTACCCTCCAAGTGTTCACCATCAAAAACAATCAAAATTGCTAGCTACACCTGCTATGCCAGCCATGCCAGCTCAAGGGTTGTGAAATAAAAGTTGTGGACTCATCGACACACATACTTCAAACTCTTTTGTTTGGTCAAGCCTCACCAGGTCTCAGGCATTCATGATTGAACATTCTCCTCCAGCAGAGCACCTTCCACCCGACTCTTTCTTTCCTCTCGCTCATCACCTATTTTCAAGCTTCACGCAAGTCTGTGCTACGAGCCTGGATTTCGGAACACTACAAAGCCATCCATGCACCACCTAACACGAACCCAGGGTCTCCAACTCAGCACATCTGAGATCCCACATTAAAATACCCCGTGGTGGAACACTGCCGTCATTATCAGAGCTTTGCTTTTAATTCTGCTTGTTTCACAGACATTGTGATGGCAGGCTCTGAAGGAGGAATCTTTGAAGGGATAAAGTTCTGGCTTGCCCAACGCATCCCCACACGCCAGCACTTCAAAGACCTAATCGAGGTATGATCCTATACACTTGTCCTGCCCTCAAACAATGTTCACAGATTTTCTAACATCTAGTAGGAGAATGGCGGAACTGTTGTGGCCTTGGATAAAAAGGCAGACATCTTGATTGCTGATCATCTGAGAAAAGACTGCCCCCCGAATTCATACTCATGGCGTCTCATAGAGGAGTCGGTCAAGGAAGGGCGCCTTCTCGACAAGGAAGATTATCCTGCCGGGCGTCCGGCCGGAGTACCGCGCCCTATCGCGTCGAGTCAAGTAACGAAGGGACATCGCAATGCCTTTACTACGGCTGATGATATGATACTAGCGTCCTGGGCTACCAAAAGTGACCACCCCGCAGGCAACAAGCTATATCTGGAGTTAGAAGCCAGTGTAGGTTTGCCCCATTATATCTTTATATGCCGTCGCGCAGCTTTCGCGATGATACCTCTCATGATGCTAACGGCTCCCGTACTAGTACCCCCATCATTCGTGGCAGTCATGGCGGTCTAGATGGGCCAAGGTGTTGCGCTATCTTTCTCCCGAAGTACTAAAACGGATGGCCGCGGATGCCCCGGTCTCTGGCAATGGAGTATCTACGTCTACCCCAGCTGCCACACGCCCTAGCCAGCCAGCGCCATCCACCTCACCTGGACCATCTAGTCCGCCCAGACAGGTATCACAACCCCTCCGTCAACGAGAACCTACCCGCCAACGAGCGCCATCGCCTCCTTATACCTCTACCGACGATGATGTGCTCGAGCGACATGTGCGGACCATGGTTGAAAAGGGGAAACTATGGAATAGCAGGTCCATCTACGAAGAGCTTGCCAAGAAAGTAGGTGCATTAACATCCCACATTACTACCTTCCTGCCTAGGCTTCTAGTAACTAACAGTAACAGCACCCCCACCACTCGGCCACATCCTGGCAGAACCGGTTCGCAGAAAGATGGCGAGACAAGGACGTTGATATGAGGGATTGGAACTCGAACCAGCCTCCCCAGGACCTCCAGAATGGTGAAGCCAATGTAGATGATTTGGCATCACCTGGCGGCTCGCCAGGGGCGGAGCCCGAGAAGGCCCGATTCTACAAAGACCTTGACATATTCATCGAGACAGAAGAAGACGGTGGAAGAAAATTGAAAATTAAAAGGCGGCATCGCTTCCGAGGTGTGACCTTTGAACTCTGGGACTTGTATCAAACTGTCCTCAGGCAGAACTGTCCCGTTGACGATGTGGACTGGGAGCTTGTCGCGGAAGATATGGACCTCGACTGGGTCGCGGGTCCCGAAGTGGCCGAGTTGTTGGAAGGTTGCTGGGATAAATACCTAGGCAAGTTCCACGAGCTCACGGCCGGCTTCGCATTTGAGACGCAGGAGATGGGCACGGTAGAAGTTGCCACGTCAGAACTTGAAGAGGAGGTTGAAGAGGGCGTCGAGGAGGTGGGAGAGGAAGAAGAGGTGGAGGTTGAGGAAGAGGCTGAGGAAGAGATTGAGGAGGGTGTTGAGGAAGAAATCGAGGAACCAGTTGACGAGAATGATGAAGATGTTCGCGTACCGTTGGGCGACGAGGATATCGCAGCCGACGAGGTCGAAGAGCAATCGGAAGAAGAGGATGTCTTTGAGAAGCCAAGCGTTCGTGCTCGGCAAGACCAGCACAGGAGGCATACTATGCCTGCTCTGCGCGAAAGAGATTCTCTTTTACCTTCGTCTCCACCCGTACGCGGACTTCCGAGACCCGCTCATCTCGGGCAGTCCTCGCCAACCTTAACAGATCGTCACCACCCAACTACGACTACCTTGCTTCCGAGTAGGAAACGGTCTCGCTTCAGCCTCCATTCCGAAATCCCGTCAACTCCCGATTCACAGCTCCAACCCAGGGAAGCGCGCCATAATGCTGAGACGCCAAGGAAGCGGCGGAAACTTCAGCACGCCGAGGACATTACTATGGAGCCTGAGCCGGAGGAAGAAGAGGAGGAGGAATACATCACACCCTCCCGGAAGCCACCCCTGTCAAGTGCCAACAAGCGCGCTTCCTCTTCTGTCGCCCATCGTAGGGTGGAATCTGGTAGAGTCGCGAGCAGCGCTGTTCGTAGGAAGGCGGCAATGGTAGGCGTAACGAAGGAAACTAGGCCTACGTCCTCCCCTCGCACACCCCGACCTCGAGGTGTTAGGAAGACAGCTCAACCCCGGGCTGTGCCACAACCGGAGAGGGACTCGTCAGCACCAAGGGAAGAGCCCGAACGAGAAAGCGAAGAGGATAACAGTGACGAGGTGTTTGCTGCCGTAGAGCGCTTCGAAGCGCAAGGCTACTCGCGCGAGACCGTCATCGAGGGCCTATACCGCACGTCAATGGAGCCTACTAAAGCAGGACTGGTGATGGAGAGCTTGAAGACCGGAAATGGCGTGCCTAAGAATCAGAGAGGCGTGTGGACCGTCCGTGACGATGAGAGGTTAAAGGCTGTTGATTCGGGTGGGCGTGGAATTGCGAAGATGCGGGATACGTTGCTTAAGAAGCATGGGGCTGCCACGGTTGATGCGCGGAGACGGTTCCTGGCTGACGCCGAGGCGATTGGGTTTTCACTATGATTGACAGCTTTATCCTCATTCTTCGCTCATGTTCAGACTTGGTCGAAGTCGAAAGGATGGAGGACACAGTCTTACGTTTCAACATGCAGTTACTTTAGATACCAACATAATGATGAATGACATGGCGACAATGATAATTTCATAATCTAACTTGGGCTGCGTGATGGTGATCTCTACTGCATGCTAGACGGAAGAACGATAATGCCAGTCTTCCTTGCTCAAATCCTCCCGCACCTTGTACGTCCTCTCCGCGACTTCCAACACGCCCATGTCAACTTCTTGAATCGACATGCCCTCCACCTGCCCAAGCTTCCCCAGAGCACCTAGAATCGGCATGCCTAGCTGACTCAAGCCGGCATACTCCCTCTTCATACCCCCATTAGCTTTGATGTCCTCCTCCTCGTCCTCAGGGGTCGAAGGCCCGCCGGCATTCACAAAGGCTACGGCACAGGTATTTTCAAACGCACGACAAACAACCATGCTCTCCAAAAATACCCTCTCACAATCGGGATTAAGCGCAGCTCCTTCTTCCCCGGCGTCGCCCAAGAGCCACCAAGCAGGCACGACGACCAACTTGGCCCCTTTGGCGATCAACTCCCTCATGGCCTCAGGAAAAGCAAGATCCCAACAAACGAGCAATCCCACAGGACCGAACTCGGTCTCGAACACATCATGAGATTCACGTCCAGGTTCCACGACGCCGCGCTCGGGGTGCCATAGGTTCCGCTTCACATACCTCCCGACGACATCGCCGGTCGACGAAATAAAATAGCACACATTAACAAGGGCGCCGTCGGGACGCTTCTCGACGAGGGTGCCGGGTACGATGGCGATGGAGAGGGAGGCGGCTAGGCGTTGCAAGGAGGGGAGGAGGTGCCGGGAGGATTCGGCGCAGGCGGCGGAAAAGGAGGGGGAAGATGGGTGCCAGGATGTGAAGGCGTATTCGGGGAGGACGGCGAGGTGGGCGCCCGAGGAGGCGGCGAGGCGGATCTGGGATTCGGCTTTGGAGAAGTTGTGGGTTGGCGAGAGCGGCTGGGGGGAGGGGGCCGGGAGGGGCTGGTTATTAGGAATTCATTGTTTTTACTATACGGGCTGTTTCATGGTTGCTTGTGTCTTTCTTATGGAGAGGGAGGCAGGGAGGGAGGGAGGAGGGGTAAATGGGAATTTGATAGAGCTCTTTGGGGGATTTGGGAGGATAAATCAGGGGTCTACTATAGGTGGATTGATGGGTTGTATGAAGCATGGAGTGACGTTTCAATATTTCAATAAGATCTGAGATAACGACAATATTTGAATAATAAATGGTAAATGTGCGAGCGAGGTGTTCGTGAGAGTGAGCAAGCAAGGGGCGAGATGATGCCACAGTTCAGAAAGTTGAGATTGATTGAGAGAGCATCACGACGCTTGCTGGGACGGATGGACGGGGCCTCTCCTCCTTCGTACTACTAACCTTGGGGTACAGCTGAATCAGGGCAATCTTGAACTTAGACGGCGGCATGGTGGGTAGCAAGCTGGGTCACATTCGCATTGAAAGTTCTCGTGCTTTGCGAATCCCCTTCGACTGACAGAACGGGAATGTCGTCCTACTGATGAAATGTCGAGCTGGTCGGTCGTTAGACCACTTGATCGACTTGATCGAACATGATGATGAGTTGAGAAACACAGAAGGGCTCTGGACTTAGACGGGAAGTTTCGTCGGCGGGCATCATTGGTTGGATTTGCTGCATCGGTTCACCAATTCTGACAGTGACTCTCTTTGTACTACTTCGGTACATCGGAGATATACCACAGATGAATTGATCATCATCGAAGCAATTCGGAAATTCGAAATAATCTGATCATCGTGAGCCTAATTGGCGACAATGTTGACCGAGCGTATAATTGGGTGGTTGACTCGTGGCTCTAATTTAACGCAGAGGCGATGCATTGAACACTTGTTGGCAATCCCCGGCATATTGGCCAACAGGTGCTTAATAGAGCTGTCCAGTAGGACAGCTCAATGTCCCTTCGTCTTCCAAGCCATTGAGTATTATTCGATTCTGGTTGGTCGAGGTCATGAGTGTGTGAGTGTGAGTGGGAGCGCGAGTGTGAGAGCTGCGACCTTCGAAGCGAAGTGCGACCTTCCGCTTTTATACCGCGACATGCCACCCTCCCTTCGTCCATCGTCGACGTTCGACCACCCTTTGGTTTGAGGAGGCTGAGACTCATTCTCTCCTTCGCCATACTCGAGGAAGGAACATCGATTTCGACCCCGATTTCGATCTCAGCCAAGCAGCAGAAGAAAGAGAAAAAAAATAAAAGAAATAATTTAGTTCACCATGGGACTGTTCAGTTTACTTAACTTCTCCGAGAACGGGCTCTTTACCAATGCGGCCATCGCGCTCGTCACCGTCCTCTTTGTGTATCGCTATGCCGCGAGGAAGATTCATCCAAAGGAACCCTCTGTAGTCGCCCCCAGGGTCCCATTTGTCGGCCATCTAATTGGCATGGCGATGCATGGAGGTAGATATGTCAAGAACCTGGGGTAAGTTCACCGGCGCATGTATGAACGAACTGAATGAACCGAGCCGCTAACGGGGGATAAAACAACAAAAGACTCGCTCACAAGCACATGCCCATCTTCACCTTACCCGTACCAATGTCGCGGATCTACATCGTGACGGATCCGTCTCTGGCGGCTGTGGTGCAGCGCGCGTCAAAATCGCTATCGTTCACTCCGCTCGTCCCCGACATTACCGAACGTGTACTTGGCCTCGACAAGAGAACCGTGGAGATCGTGAAACAAAACCTCGACCCTCTGCCGGGCGAGGAGCGTGGCTTCCTCGCTGATATCCACGATATGCTCTACAACTACCTCGGACCTGGTGAGGCGCTCAATGACATGAGCTGCGAGGCTACTCAGGAGCTCTATGATCAGTTGACCGGATATGTGAACGCTATCCGGGAGAAGAAAGGCCGGCCCGAAGTGGTCGACCTTCTTGACTGGGTGCGACACTTTGTGGCGGCGGGTACGGCGAACTTCTTGTACGGGCCTAATAATCCGTTCGCTGTGGACTCCAAGCTAGAGAAAGCGTTCTGGGATTTCGACCATGGCCTCGGCGGCCTGCTGATGGGTATATTTCCTTCTTTGACAGCGGCTAAAGCGTATAATGGAAGAGAGAAGTTGTCCAAGGCCCTCAAGGACTATCTCGAGGCGGGGCACCACAAGGAAGCGTCCCGGATCGTCCAGAGCAGGATACGAATCGCCGAAGAATACGACTGGACCGTGGACATGACCGCTCGCTCCGAGCTCTCGTTCCTCTTCGCCGGCATTGTCAACACGTCCACCACGCTCTTCTGGATCCTCCTTCAAGTATCTGCCCGTCCGAAGCTGCTTGCTCAGATCCGTGCTGAATTGGATGATGCGATAACAACCAGCCTGGAAACTTCAGGGGAAGGCACACTTAGCATGAATGCTGTGAGAGAAAAGTGCCCAACGCTTAACGCTGTCTTCCGAGAATGCCTACGAGTCGGATCCGAAAATTACTCCACACGGCTAGTGAAGGAGGACACCATGCTCGCAGACAAGTACTTCCTGCGCAAGGATTCTGTTGTGCAGATTGCCGGCAGCGTCATACACTCCGACGAGGAGATATGGGGCGATGATGTGGCAGAGTTTAATCCGGACAGGTTCCTCCAGAATTCGCGTGAAAACAAGTCCAACGTTCACCCGGCCGCCTTCCGGGCCTTTGGTGGAGGGAAGACGCTTTGTCCGGGCCGTCACTTTGCGACGAATGAGATCCTCATGCTCGCGGCGCTGATGATCCTCAGCTTTGATTTCAGTGCCCCTGGTGGAGGGGAGATCTGTGTTCCCAAGAAGAACGATGCCATCATGCCCGTGCACATCTTGGAGCCACTTACACGGGAACCGATCAAGGTTGATGTTAAGCTGAGGGAGGAGGCAGATGAAGCTATAAAGCTGAAGGTGGCGCTTTAGACTGCGGATCGGGCCCGTGGGCTGGTGTGCGCTTGTTACGAGTTTCTTCGTCCTTACAATATCTCCGGTAGACAAATATACCCTTTCCAGGTGCCATCCGATACTGAAGTATGGTCAATGCTCTTGTTCAGGCGACGGATTCCTTCGTGCTTATTCAGTCTCCTAGGATCGTGGGGGTTCCTTGCTCCTTCTTGATGTAATACAATCCAACCTGAGCACTGTCGGGTGCTGCCTTCCACCTGAACTACTAGCATCGAGGGCGCGTGATGCTCCTTCCTTAGTTCACCACCGCTCCGATGTCACTCTTTTCTACAATTTTATTCCGCGCCTCCCCCCTCTCCTTCTTCTCACTCACCTCCCTCCTTAAAAGCTCTCACCGTACCCAATCTTGCACGGCTCTTTGCTTCGATTCTAGCGGACCTCGTCGGCCGAGCCACACTACTGGCTTTCGATAGATATCGGAACCTCGAATATACCAACCAAGAAGAGATCAATACTAAACTTCTGAAATTGCCTATCCTCGCCTTTCCCTCTTAAGTTGTTGTACAAAACCCAAGCGTATTTCGACCGCATTTGTCGCGATACTAGGTTGACGCTCTGGGCGCCTAGATCCCTAAACGAGGTATACTGGTGTGTATACTGGTGTTTTCTCGTAGTAGACCGGATTTCTGGAGATCGAGCTCGAATTTACGGACATTTCATTTCTCTAGTTCAGCTCGTTTCCGTAAGAGCTTCTCGTGATGAAGTTGGCCACGGTGCTTCTCTTGGCCACGCACGCACAAGCATGGATGTGGGAGCCGAAGAAGGGGTCGAAAGAAGAGGCTTCGGCTTCTTCAGTTGCAGAAGCGAAAGAGACGGTGCCAGACAACCGACTTTTGCCTCGCCCATCTCGCCCACTAGGCGATCCGCTCGAGGCTTTCGATATCAATTCCCGCCTACCTAACATCTACGCCGTTGCCATCAAGGAGTTGGAGGAACTTCAGTCCGAACCACTCTGCCATCGCATCGCCGCCAAGCTTCTCGTAAACGACTGTCAAATGCTCGATGGCAAAGACGAAGCTACGGTCCTCACCGACAGCGGAAGACAAGTACGGGACTTTGTCGACTTTTACGCTGCGAGTCTGGCCATATGCGACTTGGAGCGCGGTGGGTTTTTCATCCCGACAGGATGTGCCAAGTTCAGAGAGGAGGCACTTTCTGCGGTCCCGGTGCCACGGGGACGGGGGCTCCATGTCTCCTCGAAGGAGATTGATGTCTGCTTAAACGGCCTTGCGAAATCGGATTCAGCGTGGAATACATGGATTAGTTACCGTCACAAGGCACTCCGGTTTTGCGAGGCTGCGAGGGCAGACAATGAAAAGGGTGAGAACTACTTCGCTTAAAGAACCTCTTATTACTGACTCGAGTCGCTGATACGGAAGCAGCGCAAAACATCTACCTCTACCAACGAATAACAAAGGTACTCGAAAAATTGGCCAATGAAGTCGACGCCGAAATGGACAAGAGATTCCAGTCTTTTGACGCCAAAATCCGCGAAACGGGGGAAGATATCGAGAGCCTCACACCCATGGTTGCCAACCTGAGAAACGGGCTTGCCTACCTCCGGGAGACTTTGTTTGAAGAATTGGAGCGGAGCGTTGAGGTATGAGCCACTTGGTTGGATGGTGAGAAGTGAGTACTTCTGACGAACGTCAAGGATTCAACCCAATCGATGAGGGACAATTTCAAGGAGGCAACAAATCTAAAGCAAATTCTGGCTGTTCTACTATCATCCGTCCTCCAGACCAATGCTGAGGTCTCCGCTGCTCATGAAACAGCTATCGAGAGCATAACGCATAGGACAAATGAAAAGACTGAGATTCTTCTTGATGCAGTTACTGCCGCCGCCAGCTCAATGGCTGTATTGGGCAGTCACATGGTATTTACAGATTTCCTTGGATTTACTCGAGGCGGTGTTAATCAATCTTGACTCGACAGGAGCAATTCCAGATGAGAGTCGAGGAGTTACAGACCCGACAGGGTGCGATTGAAGAGGTTTGTATACCCCCTTTCCAGCAAACGAGTGCCCCTGGACAAACTAACTAACAATCGGATAGGGTCTAAGTGCACTTTGGTATCTCACCCAAGCCATATCTGCTCAACATCATACTCACAACGCGCAACTGAATATTGCGAGCGAGAGGGTGGAAAAACTGGTTGATGAGCTTGACACCGCTATGTCGATGACGACCAGAATACAAAATTCAGTGGTCAGATCTGGATCTGTACTTGGATGGTGGCCATATCTCGTCTGCCCCGCCATCTCGCTCGTGATGGGTTCATACGGACTACCGCCGTCCGGCTACAGAAATATCATCCTTATACTGGCTGGTGAGAACATGAATCTTCGGACGCTGAATATGAGTTCTCGGACCGACACGGAGGCTGACATTCATTTAGGCGAGGGGTTTGGGTTTCTGATCACCACGGGCAGTCGGTTTATGCCACGCGACGTTCTATCTTCTGATCGCCCTCCGTTGGAAATGGGCAATTTATCCTCGAATATCACAGTAGATCTCCTACTGAGTGAGAAAATGGGATTGTGAGCGGGATGAGTCGAGGGCGCATAGAAAGAAGGCTTTCGTGGTTGCTACATAGACGGGTTCGGTACTTCGTTCGGACCTAACACTCGTCACTTAGGGTCTTGTCATTTCGCTCTATCATTAGCATCGAGATTCAGCAAAGCATCTCTCGGGAGGGCGTTACATCATTTGAAGGGTATAGAAGAAATCTTGGACGGCGATCGATGTAAGTTGCGTTTGGGGCAGGATCGTCATTGTGCGGCTACTCCGGCCCCATAAGAAAAGACGCCATGGAATCTGGAATCACGTTCTTAATCAGATTAATCCAACATTGCTAAAAATTAAACTCGATCTCCTTTGAACGCCGCATCTGCAAGTGTTTATGAGTAGTAGATTTTGAACCTGCTTCTTAACATGACGAGCATTAGCTTTGTAAAGGAAGGGGTTGACATTAAAACATCCTCCACCCCCAAACTTAGTACGTCTTATCTTGGCCTGGGAATTTGTGGGGAAGCGAAGCACGCAACGAATGAAGGGCCACTTTTCTGGCTTCGCAGTATCTCGACGAGACATTGACCAAAGTGGCTAGGAAGCCGTTAGAGAGAAGCAAGTAATAAGTCACAACGTTGGAACGTTGGAACTAAAGAGGGTTCCCGCATTGCAGCTCTTTTGCCACCCTGTTGCTTGTCGGCCGTGCTGTTTGGATGGGCGAGACTGTGTCTCACGAGACAATTGAACTTGTGAGAAGGTTTCCGTTTCGAGATTAAACGTAGTGAGCTCCCCCTTTGGTACTTTCCATAGTTGAGGTGCACTCACGGCGGCTATTATTACGATTACGATTACGATGCGCTGTGAGCGCCACACCCGAAGCCCCCAACCTATGGGATACGGGTAATGACTCTCTTTTTGTCCATTCCTCGGAGAAAAGAGAGTATGCTTGAAAGACATTCTTTTAATACGTGTATTAAGAGTCATGTGCACGCAAGTTTGACAGGGCGCTAGACACTCGGGCTTCGGCCACGATGTTAGGTAGTGCCCAAGCACAGGGCAGGGGATGGCGGAGCATGAGCTCGTTACGGCGGACGGAAAGTGTGGCGATTGTGTGGCGAGGGAGAAGGATGGAGGTCCTAATGCGGAAGGGATAGAGCACTTGAGGGGGTATTAAAGGCGCGAAGGTTTTGGAAGGTGGTGAGGTTTTTGGTGATGAAGGGTGGTTTGAGATACGATTATTGACGAGGGCTCGTTTTGGGATTTGGAGTTGAGGTTTCATGGAGACGAGAGTAGAAAGGATTGACTGACCATTGATGGGAGATACGAAGGATTAATGATTGAGGAAATTAGATCCACGGGGTTGGGTAGCGTAGGCGACTATTGATCCTGATGGGACTGTCCTCAGTAATAGCGGTATTGATGCCCCAAGTTGGGCTTCTCATCCAAAGCTAACTACCTCAAGCTGCCTTAGAACTTGTAATGACGACGGAGTACGGAGTACCCAGGACACTACAACCTCTCAGTCCGACAAGGCTGAGAAAAGTTCAAACGGGCTGTTCCGTCCAAACGTCCAAACGCCCAGGGTTCACTCACCGCACCGACCAATCAAGGTTCACGCAAGGGTAAGTCTTGGCAAGAAATTGGCCCATTTCTATTGTGCAGCCTCGCGCATCATACGATTGCGTTCAAGATTTGGCGCGGTTTATTTTTCCACTCCTCCAATTGTCTCTCTCCTCTCTCCTCCCTCCTCGCTCCTGCCCTCCTCTTGGTCCTCCTCTTCCCCCCCTCACAGTTCACACACCCACACCCCCTCCGATATTCGATACCTGTAACGTCCCCTTGGGCCTTCTTGGACCAGAGCACGGCACCCCGCCCCCCCCTGATCCGCTGACGGGGTTTGTCAGTTCGGGAAGTCAGGCCATATCAACGGTCTGTACTCAATCAATTTGGGTTGATCCAATCGGAGGCGAGAGGTTAATATTTTTTTTTCCTTACCTTTTTTTTTTTTTTTCTTTTGGTTCTCATCGACGATCTTGTGCATTACTGTAACTGGAGTAAGTGTGTAGTACACTAGGAAAGAGTGGAGGCTGGCATCTACGCTTCTACACTACCATGGAAGCCATGTACAGAGCAGTTTAGTTTGCAGTCTTGGGGTGTGTCATCTTGCCTCTAGCGAGTCTGTCAGGAAGGAGCCCAGCCTACTGCACGCTTTTTCTCTGTTGGTTTAGCGCCTGCCTCGCTGTGGACTTTCGACAGCGCAGTCTTGAGGCTTGTGACCATTTAGTTAGATCCTCCGACGCCTTTTAGTTCCCAGGTGGTGAGGAGGATTGGAGGATATGTAGGATACGAAATATCAGATCTCGGGGAACCTCAGCAGTACAAATGTTGGTATTTACACGCTTGGGCCTTTGCAAAATCCTCCCTCCGGTGGGTATTCTCCGCCATTCAATGTCCAATGTTCTCGAGTCTTACCCCCCTTACGAAGCAAATGCCAGACCCCGTCCCGATGCCACCTGTTTCCGAGGACAAAGTGCCCTGCTCGTAAAACAAAGCAAAAGCCGAGGCGGTCACTGCAGTACTTGTACGGTC
Source organism: Scedosporium boydii (assembly GCA_002221725.1). Lineage (NCBI taxonomy): Eukaryota > Fungi > Ascomycota > Sordariomycetes > Microascales > Microascaceae > Scedosporium > Scedosporium boydii. Next base: position 25,587 of record NJFT01000162.1, read on the forward strand.
GTACATATAGTGCTTGTAATGCTGGCTGTTGTCGCGTAAGAACAATGCAAGGGGAAGTGGGCGGATGAGAGGAGCTTTAGTGAAATATTGCCTACCGACACAGAAATAAGTAAGTGTCTTGGGGCAATTGGGGGGGGGAAGAGCATTATTATTCCTCATCCTTCCTGGGCCCTTTTTTTCTTTGCGGCGTTGTCCGAGCTAATGCGCTACTGGATCCGGATTGTGGGATCCTTTTTGCTTGGATCAATTGATGTATTTTTCTTTTCGATTTACCAGCCACAGCACCGATCCTCGAAACGATTGCCGGCATCAAGACGGAACGGCGCAGAAGTTCATCTATCTGTACTTCGTGTGAAGTATGTTACACTTCCTTGTACTTCGTACCTTCTTTTCCCAGCCAAATCTTTCCTCATGATTTGTAGCTGAAAGGTCCTTCCCTGTCATGAACAGGTAGCACGCAAGTGGAACTCCGTTGTAGCGCATCTCCAGGCGGTATCGCGGTACCAGCCCGAGCCAGTAAACGAGGAGCGAAGGAGGAAAGAACGAATAATATTGGAATAGCGTGGGGAGTCTAGACTCGACCTCGTAATAGCGTAGAAACCAGAACCTAGCCACAATGCAGTCAACATTCGCTGCTTCATACTTCGTACGAAGGACGCCAGTACAACTTCGGACATGCTTCGTAGTGCAGTCACTGCTGTGTACCTCCTCAGTTGCACTATGGCCAGCCTGGGTTGTGCTGGAAGGAAAACCCGGCTTCCATTGGACCAAAGCGACATATTGCCCTCCTGATGTATTATGTACTTAAATCAGACGCTATATACTGCCTGTATTTAATGTATAGATACCTAGTCACTGGCCCTCTCGCCGCTCCTTCTTCCCTGTCTTCCATGCAAGGACTTTGTCAGTCGTTGTAACGACCACAACCAGAACCTGCCAACCTCAGAGTCCGGTCGGCTTTTCAAGAACCCCAGAACGAGAACGACCACAACACTTCCGCGAAGTCATCCACTTCCACTCCTACGAAGCAAAGGCTTTTTTTTCTCACCTTCCCTGGGACCGATTATTCCGCCTTACTCACTTCGTAATTTGACAATTCTGGATTGAGATCTCCCATCGACTCGAGATTCCCTGTTCCCCCCAACTCTTCCCCAACGATACTTCAGCCTAGTCTTCTGGTCCGTTTTAACACAGTACCAATTACCCTAAAGTTTCAATATTCACCCGGTGCCGTAATAGTCGCAACAACAAAGGAAAAAAAAACCCTGCGACCAACATCATCACCCAGGATCTTCTGGTTACTCGGATTGTCTCGGGACGGCGATCTTCACAAGACTGGCTCCGATAAGGCCGGTGATATTTTCTTAACATCGACAATACCATTTTTTCTACTCTCTTGCCTTCGACATTTGCCATCCTGACCTGGCTGGTGTCCGTTGCCTCGAGCGAAAACCCCACCTTTGCTTCCGACCGTTTGTTGGCCGAGTTGCCTCCTTTTGCGTCTCCAATCCGCCACCCAAGAATCGCAGCAATCAACCCTCTTGAACATCCATCTCTCTCCAGCGAACCCGAGTCTTAAGTGACCTCGAATACGAATACCTGCGAATCCCGATTTTTTTTCTTCGCTCGAACCGCCCCCTTCGAGTCGCTGATCACGATCGACCCTCGAAGCGCTCCATTTTCGTCTCCGCCGACCGTCATTGGGACCACTGGAAGGGAAAAATAGACCGAGCGATTGCGAGAAAAAGACGACCCGCGAAGTCTCCTCGTTTGCGATCACGGCCGACCGAGAGTCTGTTGAATTCCCCCCTCTGAATGCCTCGCATCGATAATTAAAGGCTGCTCCTCAATTTGAGAAGAGTAGCTACATCTGCAATTACGCTGGAGAGAACACCATTCGCCCGTGCACCTGACCGCTCCCGTGGTGTCAGTGTCGCCCTTCAGCAGAATCCACCGCACCCCGATCAATCTCTACACCTCAAATTGATCCCGACAGCCGCCAAATCCTTGGGGGCTGGCGGCGTCTCCGAATCCGTCATGGATCCAAGCATGATGAAAACAATGGATTACTTCGGCCAGAACATGGACTCGGCCGGCCGACAGAATGCTGAGGCATCGTCGTCTACCGCACCGCCTCCCGTAACTAGCGACGCATCCCTATGGGATCCTACGCTTTCTCTCGGAATGTCGGATGAGATTGCGACCTCAATTCCGTACGGCCAACAGACAACATCATCCTCGCAGGGCATACATTACGGCAGTCTTGCCGGACCCCAGCCATATGCCACCCCGTCGGTTTCTCAGGCCCCTGTTGCTCCAAGTATCGCTACAACCAGAAAGCGGGAAGGCCATGACAGGAAACGAGCTAAAGTCGACAACGATGCCGCCGCTCTTGAATCGGTTGATTATTGGATTCACCTTGATGACGACGACTTGGATAACAAGCTCGGCGGCAGTTTCGAAATTGACTTCTCGAAGAGGAGAAACGATACCGCAAACTATGCGAGGTATGTTCAAGTAATTGCGTGCGGATGAGATTTTAACCGCATCGCGATAAGTGAACCCCAAGGCTTGAATTGATTGAGAGGGCCATGCTTGCTCCTTTCCATCGACTCCCTATAGGAAGATGCAGCCGTCAGCTAACCCCAATTTTTTTTTTCTTTTTTTTTCGAGTAGACCTGCTCCCACTTTCAACACTATGGCATCGACGCCCGGCCTCGGAACTGGGCTTTACACAAACTCCAACACCGCGCTCTTCAAAGACGACTTTGTCGACGATAGCGCGCTCGACAACGCCCTATCCGATGATGAAGACGGATTAGATTCACTCAACCTCGCCGAACAACTATCGAAGATCGACACCACGGCGCCGACCGAAGTTCCGCCGAGAGAGGGCCTTTATTCGACGCCGCTAAGCTGGGAGAAGCCACAACCGGGCCTCCGTTCCGATCCTCTCCTTGGTGCCTTCAACCCATCGACGCCTCTTCTTAGTGATGCGGAGCAAAAGAAGCTCCTCGCGATCGCTTTGAATACCTCCCGGCCGCCTCCCCCTAGTTTCACCGGCGGATATGGAAGCGGGCTCAATTTCGGATACGGCTACGACGCCCTTAATACCGGATTCCCGACTCTAGGAGCAAATACACTTATGGAAACTCTAGGCGCGAACAATATGGGAAATATGTCGAAGCCAGTGCAACGACCGAAGCCCCAGCCTCCGCCTCAACCTCAGACACCGGCGCAATCGCAGGTCCAGATTCCCGCGCAACCTCAAAACGAACACTCTCGAGCGTCATCGCAGGCTCAGACTCCGAACCAGTTCAACGGTCCTCATCAGAGCCCGCAAAGTCAAATAAGCCAGCACAGTCTTCAACAACCGCAGTCCCAACCTCAACGCCCTCCTGCCCCCAGCCAAACCCCCCAGTCGCAATCGCAGATTCACTCCCAAAATCAAACTCCAGCCCCTCAACCTGATTTGCAATCACAATCCCAACCTCACTCGCACCCGGGCTCAATTGAGGGAGAAGATGTCAAAGAGTCCGCCAGACTCGGAATGACCGACTCAGAAAAGGGCAAGGAAAAGCTCAAGACTGGCGATAGAGCCGCTCACAACGACATCGAAAGGAAGTACCGGACAAATCTCAAGGACAAGATCTCTGAGCTCCGCGATTCCGTGCCTGCTCTGCGCGCGATACGCGAAGAAGGTGCCGATGACGGTGATGAAGGGTCCGCGCAACAACGGCCACCCAAAGTTAGCAAGGTGAGTAGACATAGAGCTGCTTGTTCAGTATACGTATGTCTTCTTTTCTCAGCGAGGCAAGCTAACGGTCCAACTAGGGTACCGTATTGACCAAAGCCACCGAATACATCCATTTCCTCGAGCGGCGGAACAAGGCGATTGTTAGGGAACACCAGGATCTTTCAAGAAGGCTGCAGGCATTCGAGCAGCTCCTCAACGCGACTGCAAGGCAACCCTTCCCGATGCCGAATTACAGTAGAGCACTCTTCGATCCCCGAGGCTTTTGCTAACTTCCCAAAATCTTCTCGTTTTTCGACCGTATATAATGATTCTGTTTTCCATGATTCGACAAATTTCCTTGGGGGTTGGCGGTTGGGATTTTTTCCTTTTTTTTGGTGGCATCGTGTGCCTGTTTTCTCATGTATCCAATACACCTTGACATCCTCTTTTGGCCTCACTCTAATCCTCAACGTGTGCCATCAGAGTTGGGGCAACCTCACTCCCCTCTCCCTCCTCTGTCTCTACGTCGTTCTATCTTCCTCCTTATTACTGCCGCTACGAGAACATATGAGTTTCTTTCATCAAGAGAGTTCGTTGTTGTTGTCCTAACCCGCGCTATGGAGGAAAGGGCCGTGATATTCCCCTTCCTTGACGATGATATGAACCGTTCTGTCTGTTGTGTTGGGATTCTGTTTTATCTTCTTCCTGGCTTATGGGAGCCCACCTTCCCCATGTGTGCGAGGTTAAGGAGCGTGAAGACTCTATCCATCTCTCTCCTCTCCCCTTCCCTCTGCTCCTCCATCCCTCTGTCCTCCTCTCGGACTCACTCTAGGTTTTGAAGAAGGAACGAATTGTTTGAGATTCTTTTAACAGTTATACCCAACCGTCGCAATACTGTTTTGTTTCATTAACTGCGGAGTCGTCTTCCCTCGTCTTATCCCATGTTGCCATTTTTCACGTTGGGTTCATCTTAGTCTCTTTTCGGCCGTCTTTTTGCTCTTGAAAGGGATCTCTGCTGCGGGTTTTATGTAGAGATGGGGGATATAAATAAAACACATTATAGACTGGGGGAATCTTTTTTTGACATGTTTAATATTTTCTCTCTCTTTGGACTACCTCGAATAACCAGTTCCACGGTTCCAGGTTCTCTCGGCCTAATCATCTCTACAACAGACATATCTGATACTCTGAGACGTCCATCTCCAAGGAGAATATGAACATGGTTGCTTCCACTTACCTCGTCTCCCATCCCTCGGCTTAGCCTTTGGGCATCCACTTGAAAACAAAACGTAAGTAGAAGATAAAAAGAACTCTCTAAACAAGTATCCGCGCTGCCCAGGACCGAATCGATGCCACCACAAAAGCATCATTTATAAGCCCTCTGGGCCCTTCTGTGCAGCTACTGGGCTAACTTTTAACTAGGGATATTGATGCTTGAGCTGTCTCTTCGGGAGAGTCTAGTCTTACAGGCTTCCCGGGGGCTTCATGCGTAAGGATTCGGAATGGAATTTGTGCTTCAGGATCGTGACCATCTAGGCAGACGGTAGTGTATCCTTATCGGGGTAGAGAATGCTGGTTGTGTGTGTGTGTGTGTATTTAACGCCATGTGAGGGTCACCGGCGCAGCCGGTCCCTGATCCCTATTGGGACATCAGGCGGTGGGCAGTACGCATGCCACGGCAGGCGATGTGGATGACACCAGGTAAACGATATATTCATACGCCTATCTGCTGCGTATGCTCTACACACGGCCGTGTCTGCCGGAGTTGATCCGATCTTGCTTGATACCTCGGCCACGAAGCATTGTGCACTGAGCTCAACAGATTCTTTCGATTTATCGAGGAGCCGAAAATGATAAAGTACAAGGGAACCCGATCCAAAGGGAAAAAAAAAGAAAGAAAGAAAGAGAATACAGATGCTCACTTCTGTTTATTCTTCATCCTACACACGGAGAGCCTCGATATCCGGAATCTCCTTGACAGCCTCCACAGTAAGGTTGATAGGCGAATCCTTATCAACGGCAATAGAGTCCTCGATACGCATGCCCATGTTGTGGAAATGCGCGGGATACCGGCTATCTTCCGGGATGTAGATGCCCGGCTCGATGGTGACGCAGTGGCCGGCCTTCAGCGGGATGCTCCTCGAGATGGTAGCGCAGTCATGCACGTCCAGCCCAACATAGTGACCGACGTGATGGTTAAACAGCTTGTCGATGTATCCAAACGCAGAAGAGAAGCCAAGCTTCTCCAGCTCGGTGGCGAGGCCGGTACGGGCTTCGCGATGGATGTCGTTGAGCGAATTATTCGCCGACTCCCGGCAGAGCGTGACGCAGCGCCTCTGGACATTGAGGAGCGCTTCGTAGAGGTCCCGCTGCGGGGCGGAGAACTTGCCGTTCTGCGGCCACACGCGCGTGATGTCGCTGACGTAGTTTCCATACTCGCCGCCAGCGTCGACGAGGATGAGCGAGTCGGCGGGGATGGCGGCGTTGTTGAGGACGTAGTGCACGCAGAGGGTGTTTTTCCCTCCCGCGACGACGGGGATGAAGGAGAGACCCGTGCAGCCAGACCTCTTGACGTCGTATTCGAGAGCTACCTCTATGTCTCGCTCGAAGGCCCACTCGCGCCGCATGAGGTCGGTGATGGCGCGGCCGGCGAGGCGGCCCGCCTGACGCATGTTGGCGATTTCGGCTTCGCTTTTGACGAGGCGGAGGGTGTCCATCAAGGGAGATAGACGCTCGATCTTTCCGCTCGCTTGCGTCGAGGCCTCAGTGCCGGCGCCGGCCTGGAGAAGATCCCAGAGCTTGCTTCCCTCCTGTCCGGGCTTGGGTTTCTCAACGTCGGCGTAGATCCTGGTAGCGTGCTTCAGTATCTCAGGGAGGCGAAGAGACAGCTCGGCGATGTCGTGCGCAGAGTCGGCGTTCCAGACGTCGCGGGCGGCCACGACGCCGGATCGGGGCCCCGCCCACTGCTCCATGGCGGGGTTCTTGGGGTGGACGAAGAGGTGGAAGTAGATGTCGTCCGGGTTGTCGGAGACCTTGTGGATGGCGGCGACGGCGCTGTCTTCCTGGAAGCCGGTGAGGTAGAGGAAGTTGCAGTCTTGGCGGAAGGGGTAGAAGACGGAGCCGGAGGCCCATTTGAGGGTGGCGGCTTCGACGAGGATGACGGAGCCTGCGGGGAGGTGTTGGCATAGCCTGAGGCGGCGGTCATAGTACTCTTGGGCAGTGATTCCCGGGGTGACTGTTTGAGGGGGCTTGTCAGCAAGATGTGCAGAGCTCGAGGGCCGGCTTTGTTCTGTTACTCACGTTCGCCGGCTTTTAGCAGGTGAGGGTGTGTTTCATGAAGAGGTTGGCCAAACTGGAGCTGGGAAGCATCCACGTGGTTGGCGGCGGAAAAGCTCCGCGTCTGGCATTTGACGGTGTTTGTGAGATGGGGAGATAACCTCGCAAGGCTGCGAGGTGAGGCAACTCTAGACGGTAGGCTGATTCGAGGAGCGACGCTGAGACGTGAACTAGTGAGAGAGCTGAGGCAGCGGGATGTGGTCTTGGGGAGACTCATGATGGAGGATGTGGTGTTGGATTGAGAGAGTTTGGTTCGATATAGTAAGTGGATTAAGAGAGTTGAGAAGCTAGCTCCTCTAATGCCGCATTTATATCTGGCGGATATGAGAGGGATATCCCGAGAATGATGGTGAGCAGTAGATTCCCACCCCTTTCTTCCGGGCAAGGCTTCGGGATATATCGAAGTCGCCGAGAGCTAGGCTATGGAAACGGTGAATTGGAGCTGATAGCACAAAAATGATAGGATCTGGCAAAGCACACGAGTCTATAAAAGTAATCACCAAACTGTTCCTATCTCAACAGTTTTAAAGGTTGGATTCAAAGGGGACTCGGTGTCCCATTCACACCAATTTGCCAGCCAGTACCGCTGACAGTCTGATTGAAATGCCTGAACTTATAGATCATAGAATAGCTATGATATCTGTAAAAGGCTGAAGCATGTACAATGAGAAAGATGCAGAAAGAGACGGATTCATGTAAGTGAAGAATTTCGATGCTTGAGCCGAACATGTCCGGTTCTTCGGAAAAGCGAAGTTGTTGGACGACGAAGGTTTGGACAGCAGTTACCAGCTGGCAAGGCTCAATCGGAGAGCCGCCACCTGCTCAGCTTCTCAAGACATGTTCAATGCTCGATGTAGAGTCTCTCATTTTCTCTCCACTCACGGTCTCACACATAAAATCGTATTACTAGTACGAAGTACTCCGTAGTTAGTTAGCAAGAGGGCATCTGTGACCATAACTCTTCAAATCCACCCTTAGAGACGCTCTTCAATTGAAAAAGAGGGCGAGCCGTTGGAAACCCGCACTTGGGATGCGCCCGGCTGTTTCGTGCTTCGTAATGCAAGTATTCCTCCGTATTCTTGATTGCGAAGCTGTGGGAAGCTAATGACATTTGACGGATTCGGCATGCCAAGACTCGAAAGAAGCATAACAAGACGCTGTTGCTTCGTCGACGAGATCACCTAGAGATCCCCCACTTTCCACCACCAGAGTAGCAGTGGCTTGGTGTTTGAGCTAAAGGTCAGTGCAACGTGATGAGATCGTCAAAACATTGGATATGATACTCAATTCGACACTCACGAAGTATTAATGTGTTTTTTTTTTTTTGTATCATCCACACATTTGATCCCAGTGAAGCGCGAAGTATGGCTATTCACAAGGTGCTTTCCCTCGCACTCTGTCGAGTTAATGCCGGGCTGGTATGCTTCCGCAGAGCTTACTTCGTCTGTGACAAAAGCTGTAATGCTACTCTGTATAACTCAAATGAACGAGCTGGAAAAACGTGTGGCAGGAAACCGGGGAGGGGCAGGGGAAAAACGGGTCACGATCGTGTGCCTCGAATAGCGCGGCTCGGTTGCCAGGCAAGAAGTGGTGTTTTGAAGGTGTTATTGGATGATATATGATGAAGCATTGCAGCTAGTTTGAATGAAGCGGAATGGCGGGACGGAGTGAGGCAGCCTCAGTGCAGCCATTGACTTTGTGTACACATGGATGGACGGACCATTGATCAATTTTGCTGCTCAATTGCATTGCACCTGCAGGCATAATTGGAGCGGTCAGTGAAGCGTGGTTGGTGGGGTTGGGGAATAATAGTGGATGTACAATTGTACATACAGGACGAAGTACACTACAGCTTGAGAACAATTACGAAGTACTTCGAACCTGTAATGACAGTATTTCGCAGCGCAGCACCACAGAAAGCAGAAATTATAGGCGTGGCTGGTCCGAGCGTGTTTATTAACCTCCGAACCGGGAAAAGCGTGTGTGTTGACAGCAACAGCAAAATCGTAACCAGGCCACAAGCGCGCCTTCCCAGGTTTCCCAAGCCCTGATGAGACAAACTCGAGAACCTCCTCCTTCCCTCTTTCCCTGACTCCAACTTGTACTTGTCGACTGAACCCCAAAATTAGAAAAAATAAGAGAAAGAATAAGAGAAAAAAGAAGGTCGAGAGTGTTTTCAATCTTTTGAGTTCTCATCGAGTGCATTCTATTATTTGTCTGTTTTATCCTCATGATTTTATAACACTCAATACCTTCGTGTCCCTCGCCTTTTTCCAACCGTGACCTGCACGAGCAGTCGAGACGTGTCGAACAGTCACGTCGCGTGCTGGTCACTGCGGATTTGGCATCCACCACCACACTACGCCCACTACTGCCACTCCTACCACTACCACGCTGCACCACACCACCGCACTACTTCGTACTTTCTTTCCACCCGCCACTCTCCTTCGTCCAGCTCCACCCAACGACAACAACAAGAGGCAGCCCCTCAGCTCGACACCCACAACGTCAAAGGGCCAAAAAAATAGTATCACGCATTAAGGCCTCAAACCACGTTCTTTCCGCCAGAATTTAGATGTTGGTGGGGAATTCCAGCTCGATATCGGTTTATGGCAGCGTTATCTCTATCCCCAGCAGCTACGCGAAGGCCGCCCACTACGCTGCTCCCTCCCACGATTGACTTCTCAGTCATGCCGAGCCTGCCAATCGTGAACATGTCGAATACTCGGCGGCCACCCCTCTCGAGCAATCCCAATGCCGCCAATTCTCCCTTGAGGGGCTCGGCTGCAGCCGCCGCCGCCGCCAGGACGAAGCGGTCGATTGCGAGCATTCAACGCGAGGAAGCCTACGGCCAGCCTCCTCCGTTGAAGAAGCAGATGCTTGACGGTGGCTCACACCGAGCCGTTCGGCCCCCGGCGGCATCTTTAGCCTCGAGGCCTCGACCCGTGGTTCACGTCCAGCGTTCCAGAATCGCCAAACCTGTCGTCACCACTACCACTACCACTGCCACGACAGAGGCCGCGCAGTATCAGAGAATCCAGGAAAGGGACTTCCTTAGCTGGCAAAAACAGTACAGGGCGAGGTTCCCCCGTATGGTCTTCTTCTTTGATAGTGTGCCCGATGACGTTAGGGGCAAGCTCGTCAAGTTCATCGTGTATCTTGGAGCTGTAAGTTAACAACCCCTCCCAGTTAAAAGCCACTGACATGATCCATGGACGATCTGCCAATGGAGTTCGACTCTGGGGGTGAAGGGGGGGAAAAGAAACGAAGTTACTAAATCACTTTCTTTTTTTCTATAGCGCGAGGAGAAGTTCTTTTCCATTGATGTTACTCATGTCGTCACCACTCGATCCTTACCGCAACCTAATCCTTCTACCGAACACGACGCCGCCGAAACCGCCCGTTCGAAACGCGACAGCCATGCCGAAGAACAGCCCCAGACCATTAACCCGTCTCTTCTCGACTGTTCTTCAGAATCCCGCCGAAGAATGCTTATTGAGATGGGCAACCGTCGAGCAGCTCAGCAACAAGACGACCTTGCACGGTTAAAAGCAGCAAGGAACAACGATATCCTGTATAAGGCGAGGGACTTGGGAAAGCGTATATACACGGTCGAGAAGCTCCAGCGCATCCTGGACAGTCTTCTGGAGGGCGACCCGTATGTCTCCAGGTCCGTCAGCTCACGCGAGCAGTCTCGCGGAGATGATCTTGCTAAGCTTCTGCGACGAGAACGTCTGAACGGTCCTTCGGATCGCGACCCCAAGGCCGTGACCAAGGAGCTCAACTACTTCCGCGGGCCTTACATCTATGTCTACGATATGGATGAGAAGACGAAACCCGTCATGGTTAGGGAATACCCCAAGGTCGCGGATAAGACGGACGGTGAATGGCCCCAGTTCAAGACCGTGAGCCAGGGACGCTGCCCGTTTGTCGACGAGAGCTTGGCCGATGCTAAGCTGATGAGGCGTGCCATGGAACGGAAGGCTGCGAAAGAAGCCGCTGCTAAAGCAGCTTCTGCTGCCCCCACCGCGGCTTCAATTGCTCCAACCGAGCATGAACAGCGGCCTGCGGAGCCTCAAGCTCCCCGTGTTACGGGCAAGCGCGTCCGTGATGAATATGGCGACCCACTAACCGAGACAAAAGATGCCCAAAACAGGAACGTCTACAGTGTGCGGCCGACCGATATCTTCAACCCTCCCAAAGACATCACTACCATGACGCATATCGACTTCACCTCGCAAAAGTTCTTCACTGGACGAGCTGGCACTGGACGTGTATTCGCTGGCGAGCCTGTGGCTTCTGGTGTCCAGCCTTCAAATGTCACATCTGCCATCCGCTCCCAAGTGATTTCGTCGAATGCTGGCGTGCCAGGTACCAAGGCCGGCACGAGCAAGGAGTTGCACAACCTACAGAAGAAGGTTTTGCAAAAGGCCACTCCCGTCACGCACCACACCGAAGCGGATCACCGCTGCGTCACTGCCACCCATAGCGTAGAAGCTGCGGCTGTGAGCAGGACGAATGGCAAGGCTCCGGATGCTATTGAGGGAAGTGAAGGAAGGGCGAGAAGGGCAACCTCTCAGGCACCAGCAGCGGCCCCTCAAAAGGCTAAGAAGGATATGAAGCCGGGTTACTGTGAGAACTGCCTCGAAAAATTTGACGATTTCGATGATGTAAGTTGTGGCAACCCCATGATTTGTTTTGGAGACTTGGGCAACCCAATCTAACAAATATTCCCCTTAGCACGTCGTTTCTCGAAAGCATCGCAAATTCGCCGAATCCCTCGATAACTGGGCGGAGCTTGATGAGCTTCTAAGGGCCCTGGACCGGCCGCTAAAGTACTCCCACCTGAGCGGAGACGTGGATACCCACGGGTGGTAAGCAGGTTGCTTCCGCCCAATCTGTCTTTGTGCTCTGACGAGCCAATGCCTCGCGTTGTTGAACGCCAGCCTCATCTGTCATTCTTTTACCTACTACTCCTCACTTCCCCCTCACTCTCCTTTCACCATCCGATCGCGATGCCCGCGTTTCCCCTGTGCAATGCTGCGTATTGCTGTCCAAGACTCAGCTCGTGTTATACATTTGCATTCTCGGCGCCTCAGCATTTTTTTTTTCTTCTCTTCTTCTTCATCACTGTGTTTTCACTCCCCATCCATCCAGGCATGGGATGGATGGATTTCCATGACTCTTGCGATACGATACCTGCCATATATCGGAGCTGGTAATGTTGGCCTGCATTGCAATGAACGAAGCACGTGTTTTTACTTCTATTCACTCGTTTGTACACTTGTTTTTATTTCTGTTTTCGCTTTAGTATACCTTGGGAGCTCTCTCGCATCGTTCGGGACTTTGCATGCTTGGTGGCGTATTATAGGCATGGGGAAGAGAGGCGTAGTAGCATTGCACAGCCTTTTGTTTGTCTTTGAAACTCACCCACAATCTAATTGAAGGGAATGGGAAAGGATCAGGAGGGAGGGGAGAAGGGGCTGGGGATGGTTGACATGGCGGTTGAGTGGGTTAATCCATCAAGCAACGGCGGGTTCGGGGGATGGATGGGGCCCAGGCGGAAGACGGGGGAGCTGTGAACGTATATAACGGGTTCAATGTGTGTACGGCGCTGTATTTTAGGAGAAGTGAATAATTACAATCAATGTATTGATGGATCTTCGTTACCCGGTTGTGCTCCCTTCTTGCGGTCGCTTGGAAGCTCCTGGAAGCAGTCTTCGGCACACCAATCACGGCATTCGCAGCAAGGGACAATGTGAGTTGAAAAAAATACTTGAGTTTTATATTATTTGTATACGAGATGGCTAATGATGTTTCAATGCCGTCTGGGGCACATCTCCGCCCTTGGAAACAGTTAGCAAATTGTCGCGAATGGCTCGATTGGCCAGCATCCGCCTTCCATGAAGATGAAACTAAGATACAAAGAAAGAACCACCATGAGTGTCAAAAAGAAACCAATTCCAGATGGAAAGCATCTGCATAATATCTACTGCATCATCATCATCATTCTTCGATTCGAAGCCTCTTGCCCGCGGGACTCTCAGTGGCATCCTCGAGACTTTCTTCCCTTTCCCTCTTTACACCGCCAAGGTCATCCAGATGGTCGGAATCATCGCCGCCATCATCTTCTCCGTCGAGTCCTTCTTCTTCGTCTTCCTCATCTGGGATCGTTATTACAACGGGAGTCTTCCTTGGACATTTTCCGCCCTTTTGAACGTGGACTCTCGGGGCGTCTTGACCTACGCTTTGGGATGCCGAGGAGGAGGAGCTGCTGGTCCCGACTTCGTCGGGCTTTGAGGCGTCATTCTCTCCCTCTTCGGGGTTTGAATCCGCGTCGCCGCCTTCGTTCTCGTTCATTTCGGTGTCCTCGCGATGCGTGTTTGCCACCGGTTTGTCGGAACTCTCACGGTCTGACTCTACTGCCTCCTCACTCGAGGACTCCGAGGATTCATCTTCTTCCTCGTCAATAACGGGAATGTTCGATTTCATGGGAGCTTTTCTAGCCGTCCCGGCATACGTCATCGATGAAGTATGGGTTGCTTGCTCAGTCGCTACAATGGGGACTTCGACCTGCTCGTCGACGGGAGGCTGAACATTGGCATCATCTATAATCTCGACCTGCGACGTACCCACAGGACCTTGCGTGGAAACGTCCAGCCCCTGGTCCGCGGCGGGAGACTCCCGCTTCTCGTCAACGGCCATAGCGTCGCCGCTCTCGGCAGATTTCTTCTCCTCCACTGTCTCCTGGACCGCCTCTTCGATACCTTTTCCCCCAACCTCCTCAGCCTGTACCTCAGCGGCTACTTCTGGGTGGGGTTCTCTCAATGACTGGTTAAGAATGAAGGGGCCGGGTAGGCTTGAGCAGTCTGAGGTATCCGGAGTCGTGGGCGTGGGGCTAGCAGCGCCTCGGATGCTGGGTGCTACGGACCCGCCTACGAAAAGACCGGACTTGCTACTGGCTCTTGAACCGTTACTGCTACTCTTGCGTGGAGCCAGCGGGGAAGGATGACGGCTAGCACCCGTGCCTACTTGTCTACTAAGGAAATTACGGAGGGGACTCGAGCTACGATGGATAGACTTTGCGGGTTCGGGGCGCAACCTACTAGGACCAGCCAGTGGTGTCTGCTCACGACTCGGGGCATCGACATTCCGACGCGTCTCCAGATCCACCGGCGCGTTGCCCTTTCCTTGGCCCGCCCGGGATTGGTGGGGCTCTACACGTGGATCAATGAATTCAGGCGGCCTCATCGGGACCTGGGCCCGATCTGGTTGGCGGTCCTGCTCCTGCTCGAAACCCCAAGAGCGAACGGAGGGAACCCAGGAAGGAGATGTTACGCTCTCGTCGGGGTCCACGGCGTTCTGGAGGAAATCATATTCTTCGTTTTCAAAACGCTGTACGCACGGAGTCCACTCAGTATCGTAGAAGCAGTTTACAACGTCCTGGTCGGACTTGGAAGGGCGGAAGCGGCGGACCACGGGGGTGAGGTTTGCGAGACGCGAGTTTTCATGTTGGAGGCGTGACTTTTCACGCTTGCAAGTGCTACGAGTGGACTTTGTTAGCTTCAAATCCCCCTGGATTTACCGACTTCCATTCCTTCTCGTCCTCTCCTCTCCTCCGACACTTACGTCTGCAGATCTAGGGCGAAGCTCCAATCACGAACTACCTCCATCGTAGTGAGGTCAATGAAGCTGAGAACTCGGAGCCCGCGGAGTTGCCTGACATAGTCAAGGCCTTGAAGACCTCGGAGGTTGCGAGTCAACCGATGGTTCGGTTGGCCCGCCGTCTTCTTGGCCAGGAAAGCAATGTGGGGGATGGTCTCGTGCTGACGTCGGACGACGCCCGAAGAAGACTCGTCGACGTAGACGGTCAAGCTGCGCAACCTCACCATGTCGCAGAAGGAAGCCAGGGCCCAGATTCGGCGGGAGTGTCCTTCCATGGTGAGTTCTTGGCTGCCGATCCATAGCAGCTCGACGTGTTGGATCCGCTGTCTTCGGGCGCGGCCGATGCCAAGGGTGAACCTGCCGAACTCCCCGAGCTATATTGTTTCTCTGTGTTAGTTAGGGAGAAAAACGAGACAGACAGGGGTAGGTGTTAGCTTACAGAGCTAAAGGCGAATGTGTTGCTGCCGTAAAATATATGGGTGCCGAGAAACAGGAACTGCCTAGAGACTAGCAACGGAGCCAGAAGGTCGTTTCCTTTCGCGGCAAAGACAAGACTACACGATTGGCCGCCCCTAGGAGTGCGACTTGTAAAGTGGAAACGGTTCAGAAGCCCCGACCTCTTTCCTTTGGTAGGGGGGATCTCCTGTAGCGCGGTATGGGGGTCTAGACGAGAAATAGCATGGATCAAAGAATTAGGGTACGTGAAGACGTATCTAAAGATGGAAGCCTTGATATGCAGGGGCAAGTCGTCAAGTTTGAAGCGCGAGGGCGGGCGGGGACTAAACTTATACTCGAGGAACGGCCTCTTCTTCCACGGGTTGAGCACGAGATCCATGAGACGAAGCCGAACAAGTTGCTTTCGTTCATCCTGTTCCTGGCGCTCTCTGCACACGCGAGTGATTCTGCCCAGGCTCGCCTCTACGAAGCAGAGCGTGGGGTGGACGATCGTGTGGTGCGCGTTCTCCTCCTTGCAGCTGAGCTTGTATAGCTCTTCATGCGAGAGCGCTTCCGCCCGAGCAAGATCGGGCCAAGTCTAAAATAGCGCAGGTCGTTAGCCTGGAGGTCCTAGAGGACAATGGCACCTGGGACGGGGAGCAACCTACCCTTTCTGTCTTCTTGGGAGGGTGGAGCAGATTCTCAAGCCTCTTGATTTCCTCCCGCAGCCTGTCGGCCTTTTCCTTGAAGCCTTTTACTTGCCTCTCGTGCTCTGCGATGATGTCTTTGACACGATTACGGCAGCGGCGATCACAGCTCGCGCCTGCCGCTTCATAGCGAGCGTGGAAGGGGGCAGCGGGCTTGTCTACGCCGGTTTCTCCGATATCTGAGTTGGCGCCGTCCTCGAGGTCTGCATTCCACTCGAGGGGAAGGTACGCAGTTGAGCCGCTTGGTGCGGCCATGGTTAGTATAGTGAGTAATTTGAGCTCAAGTTAGAAATCAAGATGTGATGGAGCAGTGATAGAGGTGGATTTACGGCTTCTAGCTTGAGGGAGTTGGTATAAGGTGTTTATAGGTTTACGCTACGCACGATGGAGGGGGAGGGAATGGTGTTTGAGGAAGAGTTTGTTTGAGTTATCTAGAGAGGGATGGGAGAATTTATATGGGTTCGGACTGGCTTTTGTCATGGATATCCCAGGGAAGGTGATGTAAAGGGCCAGGAATAGGGCCAGGAAGCTGGGCAGAAAGAAGGCCACAAGAAGTCCCAGAAGAGATACTGGGAAAAGGCCCGGAAGAAGGCCAGGAAAGGAAGGTTGGAGGGCTTCCAGTGGACAGATACAGACGTAGGAGGTGGCCAGGAAGAAGGCCTGGAAGATGGTTGGAAAGGAAAGATGGAAGACTTCCAATAGACAGATAGGGAAGTAAAAGGTGAGCCGAGAAAAGTCATCAATCATCAGAGTCCACCTCGAAAGCTCGTCACGATGTGAGTCGGGTAAGTGCTCTTATAAGTTTCAACTTCTCTTTCAAAGAGATCGAGTTACATGTGAGCCACTTCGTCCGCTGCCTTGTGCTTCTTCTCATGATGAAGCAATCGGCTGGGCGCTCTTGCTACATTTACCATACCAACATGGGCTTTGGGGGTCCGCTTCTCACATGGGACGCCTCAAATCTAATGTTATACCGCTCAATTTGAAAAAAGAGTAGAATCGTTAATTAGGTGTAATGAATCATTTTTAAGGTAGGAGCGTACTAGCACCTAGAAATGAGGCTTTGGCGATGTGTTGTGTTGATCGAATCGATTTGGCGTTGACGGTTGCGGACAATTGGAGCGAGTCATGTGTAACTGACCGAGCGCTGCCTACGAAGGTATGAAGTACACCAAAGCGCAAGTGGGGGAAGTACAAACGAAGTAATCTAGAACCCGCCTCATCCATCACTTTCATCATCATGTCCTACTTTCCATCACATTTCCCACGCCTCTAACTACCAGTTCTAACTTTCGATCAACATTCTACTTTAGGGGAAAATATCTGAGACAAAGGACAACATGGAAGGCTCACCATCTCCCCCTCTAGCCGACCTCCAAGGCGACATGCTCTCCCCCGCCGCCTCCCCCATCCCAGACCGAAGCTCGCCCTCCCCCGAGCTCCCTCTCACCATGACAGCCTCCGCCGTCCTGTCAAGCCTGCCCCGCGACGCCACATCCGCCCTCGCAACCGCGGGTCAGTTCGCCCAGGAAAAAGTCCTCGTGCGCTTCAAGCCCGTCGGCTCGGCGCCGGGTCTGAGCCGCGAGGTTTGCAAAATCAGCTCATCGCAGAAATTCGAGGCTATTGTTGCCTATTTGCGCCGGGTGCTGAGGGTGAAGAATACGGATAGCGTGTTTCTCTACGTTAACAGCGCTTTTGCCCCATCTCTTGATGAGATCGTGGGCAACTTGCACAGGGTAGGTCGCACTATTCTTGAACTTGTGCTTAGGCTTCTCGGGCTCATACATTCTCGTCACAGTGTTTCAAAAATGCAAACGATCAGCTCGTCGTAACTTATTCAATGACGCCAGCTTTTGGCTGAAGCTACATGAGAAACTATCAGGTATCCCTCTCTTGGTGAACAAAAAAAGGAAAAAAAAAAAATAAGGAAAACAAAGAAACACGACTGAATCCACCAAACGCCCGCAATGATGATGATGATGATATGCTCGCTCATTTCAAATGACATCTTCCGCCCAACCTTCCATGTCTATCCACGACGGTATCCACAACGGTAAGATTCCAGCTACGTCCAGAAAGCTACTCTTTAGAGTCAACAGCCTTCTCAAAGGCCGCCAACTCTTCCTGGGAAATCGGATAGGTATGTTCAGGGGCCGGATATTGCCGGCTCTTGACCTCGTCGCGGTACGTTTCGATGGCTCGGAAGCTTTCGCTCCAAACGTCGCCGTACTTCTTGACGAACTTGGGTAGGAACCTCCCCGGCGGGAAGTTGCCTGTCATATCAACTTGGACGAGAACTTGGCCAGAGCAACCGCTGCCGGCCCCGATGCCAATGGTGGGAATATTGAGCTTGTTTGTTATAAGCTCAGCCACGGGAGCCGGGACGGCTTCAATGACGGCGGCGAAGGCACCGGCCTCCTGGACCGCGAGGGCGTCCTTAAGGACGCTGAGAGCACCGTCTGCCGTCTTTCCCTGCACTCTGAACCCGCCGAGAGCATTTTGACGTTGGGGAGTAAGGCCAACGTGAGCCAGGACGGGAATGCCAGCCGAGGTTATCCTCTTGATGGTTGGGGCCATTTCAGCTCCCCCCTCAAGCTTGACTCCATGCACACGACCCTGCTTAACGAACCGGATGGCGCTTTCCAAAGCTTGATCAGGCCCAATTTCATACGAACCCATCGGGAGATCCCCAATCTATACCATGTTAGTGACGGCTTAATCTGGAGGGGGTAGTTTGAAGGGTCGGGTCTAGCGTACAATCAAGGCAGCCTTGGTTGCCCTTGCAACGGACCGGCAGTGAAGAAGCATCTCTTCCATGACGACCTCACTGGTATCTTCCATTCCCAGGGCCACCATGGCCAGACTGTCACCGACAAGAATTATATCCATGCCGGCGGCATCGGCGACGTGAGCGCTTGGGAAATCATGGGCAGTTATGACGGTGATGGGCTCCTTCTTCTTGTACAAGGATCGGATTGTTCCCACTGTAACTTTCTTCCTATCTGATGGAAGGGGGTTCCCCATGGGAGAGTGGGAGCTATAGCGAACCTGCCATGGTTGCGACAGCACTGGCAAGCACTTGGGGATAGTATAGTTGACGGTGGTGAAAGGGGTGGATGGTCGCGTGCTCCGTCCGAGGACGGAGGCACATGACCTCACGAGGACCCTTGAAGGCTGCATCTGTGTGTGAAGGAAGGATTATGTGAGGTGGGTGGAAGGGAATGACGTCAACCGCCAAAAGTAAATTCAGGAACAGGGTCCAGAAAGAAAAAGAAAGAGAAAAAAAAAAAAAATGAACAATTTACAAAAAGAGTCGAAGCTACGACTGGCAAATCTAGAATGAATTGCAAACTGGAAAGGAGAACAAGAGTCCATGAGTGAAATTTTTGGTCGCGCGACGAGGTTTTATTGTGTAAGTCATGATGGTTTCTACCGTGTATAATGGAGTATGTTGCTGTATTTTCCAAAATTTCCCCTGGAATTTCGATTTTGGTGTTGAGCCAAAGCCGTTTTCCGTGTGGGTGGGAGCAATCAATACTTTTACAACTCCACTTGCCTCGGTATATATCAGAGCCGACAAGAGCGCCATTGCTAGTAAATCGGCCACTAGGGTACTTGATTTGACAAGTACATCTGTCTAGTCTTCCACTCCAGAACTCCACCGACGATCCGGGCAATCGGAGTTTAGGCTCGTGGAGACTGGGGCGAGTCCAATCCCCGGCCTCGTCGGCCGAGGCATTGCTGGACTGACTAACTCACTTTTTTACGTACTGAACTTGTTTTCCCACTAGGACGCGTGGGGTACAATGGGAGTTAGTTTTGGAGTTTGGAGACGACAAGATGACGAGAAGGCCGCTTCGAGACGATGACGTCGATGACTAATGTTGCAGAGTCTGCTGCCATCTGTGGCGATTCATTGAAGAAAGCCCGCCGCCGATTTCGGTTGGCGAACGATTACGGATGAGATCCGGCAACTTCGGTGTCTTGCTTGTCCTTCCAGGAAAGTGTGGACAGCTAGGCATCCATATAAACTTAGCACTCCTTACCAGAGACGTCACGAGCGCACTACTTCTCGGAAAACCTGGACCTCTCGGCATTCCTCCTCGGGACCCCTGCAACTAACGGGTAAAGAAGAAGGAAGACAGGCAAATGTCCCTATTCGCCAATGATATAGATGGAAGAGATTGATGAATGGAACATCTTCCTCTGTGAAAAAAAGTTAGCGATATGTTGACGAATGGATGAAGTGACCCCGCGGCGAGTTAATGATGAGAGGCTCTTCATCACGGAAGATAGAAGTAGCGAGTATTAGTGATATATCTCTGACTGGCCAGGTGCCATTCCAGTAGAGTAAACGTGAATCATCCTTGCAGAATCGAGCATGTGCCACCGCAGAAAGTGGAATGGTGAGAAAGATTGACTTGCACCACTGTACTCCGTAGTGTAAGTGATGTGTGTTGTGCAGAGCATGAGCCGTGCGGAGTCGAATCACTGGAAGCCACGGCGTCCAGACCATCCCAATAAGACGTCACGTCAACATCGAAAATTGAATCAAATTAACCAAGTAATCTTGGTAAAACTACTTGTACATTGTCTTCACCGCCCGCCAGTGACAATGAAGTACGGAAATATGCCAGGCCTTTACAACTATAATGTTTCAATGTCGTGTCTCTGTGGTCTTGGGACCTTAAGGTGGGGGAGTTGCAGACCGCCACCAGTGGGTGATGGGTGATGGTCCAGGGCCTTCACAGGTCATCAGCAGATTTGAGTTGAGCTGACCGACGCCATTATTGTTGCTCGCCGCCCGCCGTTGCTCACGTACTCAGCGAGTCTTGGGTCTTTTAGCCTTAGGCCGCCAGCTCACAACTGCAGCTACACTGCAGGTACTTCCCAATGGTGCCAGGATGGCCAGGCCTGGCCAGTTCAATTGTTTGCCCCTCCACCCCGACTCCACTGTCAAGGTCCAGTGTTCCACTGTCAGGTTCTTATCCTCTTATCGCTCGCCTTGTCCCGCATTTCCTCCTCCTCCCCTCTCCACCTCCTTCAGCTCGCCATCAACACTAATACGTCCTCCACCACTCTCCTGCCAGGACAAATAACCATTACCGTTTCTTCTTCTGTCGGTGCCCAATCTTGAAATAATATAGGACCCAGCGCCTCTGCCCATATTAATCGACGGCTGCTCCCAACCCCCCCGTTTCTGTGCGCGCCTACTCTCGAGAATCCACGACCCTTCACCCAGCAGCTTCCACCAGTCTCTTTCAAACGGAATCGTATAAACCTTCTCGAACATAAGGATACGCCTGCCTGTCGTGCTCTAAACCGAAAAGCGCACGTAATAACCACTGCTGCACTTTTTTCCTTCTTCTTTTCTCTTCTTGGTTTCCCTGCAGCTGCGAGCGCGCGAAGCCGCCAAAATGAGTAGCCCTCGGAGGAGGATCGAGACTGATGTAAGGGACCACGATGCTGCGCATTCATTCAAGCTCTCCCCGAAAGCTCTATAGGCTAACGCACTTTCCCTAGGTTATGAAGTATGGTCCATCATGACTCTAAGTTTTGGAAGCGACTACTAACCGTTTATAGGATGTAAATTCTTAACTCTTGGCAAGCTGGCGCTAGAAGTCCTTACTGACCTCTTTAGGATGATGAGCGATTACGAGGTAACGCTGGTGAATGATAACAGTAAGTAATCGACTCCAGACTTCCAGTGATACATTTCTTTTCACCTCCCTGTTTCCGAGCCGAAGGGTCTGCTAACCGTGGCTGCAGTGTAAGAAGATCCGTCCGGTGGCCAATTGACACTTCCTAACACGCGATCGACAGGCAAGAGTTCTACGTTCGATTCAACGGCCCGGCCGAGAGTGAGTTATATACCAGAATCGCCCGCGGTCTTTGCATGGCGTCTTGCAGCAAACCAAGAAGCATTGGCTAACCGGCATAACACACATATAGCCCCGTTTGAGGGTGGGATCTGGAAAGTTAGTGTCGAGCTGCCCGATGCGTACCCATACAAGTCCCCGAGTATCCGATTCGCGAACCGAATATTCCACCCAAACATCGACGAACTGTGCGTATCCCATATACTCGTGCAGGGTTCTGGTTAATATCGTATGGAATCTAATCGGAGTTCTGTTCCGCTTCTAGGTCCGGATCAGTATGCCTCGACGTCATTAACCAAACGTGGTCCCCCATGTTCGACATGATCAACATCTTCGAGGTGTTCCTTCCTCAATTATTGCGGTACCCAAACCCAACCGATCCTCTGAATGGCGAAGCTGCAGCCCTCCTGATTCGGGAGCCTAAGAGCTACGACGCGAAGGTCAAAGGTGAGGAAATACTAGGGACACGTGTGTTAGCTTTCGGCCGTACCTTGGCATACTAACCATCTACCAGAATACGTCCAGAAATACGCGTCTAAGGAAGCTGTAGACGAGGTAGGCGCGGAAAGCGAGGACGACGATGACCTGTCCTCGGTAGCCAGTTTCGGAGACGACGACGAGGAGCCCGCGGGGCAAATGGATGACGTATGAGCTGGTTTTCTTTAAAAGACCGTGAGCAGAGGAGGAGTATGAAGCATGATGAGATTGCATGAATTTTAGATGGCTTTTTTTTAACTAAAGGATCAGAGGCGTACATGGTGCCCCCGACATCAGTTGCTGAATTCTTCACACTTGGAGGGGCTAGGCTCATTGTCTTGGTTGTCTTTATTTCCTTGTTCTGCGTTGTCCCCTTCGCTTTCTTGTTTTCTTATTCACGGTCATGGGCTGGTGTTGCATCTGGCAGCTTTCCCCCCTCTTCTCTACGTCATTCCTGTTTCCCCCATTAGAACAAATTCCGAGGTTGTTAAGCCTGTTTCACATGAACTTTCTTCTTTAGTTAGCGGAGATGAATACACTATCTGGTATCTATCGATTCATCTCTCTCTTGCAGGCCACCTTCCTCTTCCTATCGGTGTTACCCCAATGCTATACTCCACCTACCTTGACCGCAAACCCACAAACCCACTTATTACTCGTTCCTTCCCAACCTCGAAACCGTGCCAAACTTGAAGTTGCCCACGGGCTATTAGTCTAGTGCCACCAGGATAAGTTGAATACATCTCCCCCCAGCCTGGATCAGGCCTTTTACTAACTTTCCGCAGCCCTGCATCATGGATCCAGCGAGCTCCGGATTTCCCAGGCTGCTGCACGCCGAGCTGAAGGTATGTCTTTTCCTGAAGCTTCGCCTGTCCCCTACAAGAGACACTAAAGTCTTCTCGTCCGTGCCTCATCCGAGACAGCCACGCATGTATCGTCACTGGAACGGCCAATCCGGAAGTTTGCCACATAGTTCCTTTCGCATTCAATAGCACGAGAGACAATTTGAAGACCACTTGGCATCTTCTTAACAAAGGCAGGCAATTCTTCGGGGACAACATCGTCGAGGGAATGAAGAAGCACGTTGCTTCCAAACCTGGGTGCTCTGACAAAGCATAGAACATGCTCTGCCTCAGTCATCAAGTTCGCATCCTTCTACAGCAGCACACCTCTCAACCGAGCCGTGGTCATGAGCCAATCTTGGGCCGAAGACCCAAGAAGTTCGTGGGCTTTCGCCCGAAGATGACTTCCCCAGGGAGTTCAATCCGAAGACCAAACATCCTTTTATTGACTGTCCTGCTCAAGTGCCGGACCCTGAGGTTTGGCGAGCTGATCTGGTGGGGAAAGGGAATGCTCGCCTTCAAGTGCCTAGGGATCACCCCACGGGCTGGGTCTACCTATAGGGTCCGCCTCCAATTTCGATGGATGCCGCGGACCCTGCTCTTGGGCAATCGGCGAGAGCCCAGTCGGCAGATAAACCTAGTCGAATACGGTGGTCGGGAGATGGCCGATGCCCCCACGGCGCATGATGGAGACCCGGAGATCCAGCCAGAGACGCATGGTGTTGTCTCGGTTATTAGGGGAGCCTCGAACCGACATGTCCTGTCCGGAGAGATGTTCGAGGTTGAGCTTAAGGGGAAAGAAGAGGCTGAGAAGATGAAGATGATTCTGGATTTCCAATGGGCCATGATTTTCGTGATGGCGGCCATCGCAGGGGGCACAGGAGGCACAGGGCGTGCAGGGGGTGCATGGTCGCCCGAGCTTCTAGCGCCGTCTCACCCAGGAGGGCGATGTGGTGCCAGAACCAGTCAAACTGAAAGCGTCACGACCAGATTCCCCGCCCAACGTTTGAGGGAGAAGGATCCGAAGACGTCGACACCAGGAGGTCTCCAAGATATGATCAATCAACCCCGGATCCAGGGCTTTGAGTGTATGCCGTCGCTCATGCCGCCACCTAGAGGAAGGAAGCGCCGGGCATTGTCAGAGAATCTGACCTCGGTGTTGGGTTTGGGAGAGTTGCAGGCCCAGGGAACGAGGAAGAGAAAGGGAGAGAGAAAGAGGAGGAGGCCCAGGCAGAAATCGAGGATTCCCAGGTCCGCCTTGCGATCGCCGAGCAAAGAGAATGCGAGCTTCCTGCAATGTCCTGTTCTCCGGGTTCACGCGGGTGGGTTTTACACTCGGGTTCATTGCGGATGAAGAGGAGAATTTCGATACCAGCAAGAACCACTGGGCAACCATCGTCGAATGTTCTGAGGGGTAGGTTCGCCTCAGCATGGAAAGCCGGAAGAACAATAAGACGAGGACTCGTGGGGATTCTTCGTGCTCAAGCGTCAACAATATTATCCGGGCCCATCCCCTAGCGTCCTCTACCGCGAAACCTACACGTGGAAAGACCCTACAGTCGCGGCCAAGGCGGGTTGTGGAATTCATCCAGGCCCGCGGCTGGCATAAATTCAAGATGTTCACAACTGCGGACTGCCAGCTAGTATTATAACAACCGACTGCCAGCTGATGGAACCAAAATGGTTGTCAGTTCCGGCATGGACAGATCCCAAGGTATATAAGAGGTGGCAGAACCACCTCCCCTACTTGTAGATAGAGAGAGAATCTAACCTTCATCTATCTCAACAACTGATTACAATGCCTCGTGGCCTTATGGCTTCTGACGACTGTTAGTTGGGCACTCCCGACGGACTTCTGTCGTACAGACACTACAGATGGCGGAAAACAGAAACACACATACAACGGGGCGCGCGCACACCCCAATACAAATACATAATATCAATTCCGTCCGTCTGCTCTCCCACCCTCGGGCCACGCTACCCAATGTGTGGCTCTAAAAGCCGTCATCCGTACTGAAACTGTATTCCGCGCGAGGGGTATCTCGAAAACTCCCATTTTGACCCATCCCAAACGCCAAACCATCTATACGTAACTGTTGTACACATATATATCCTAAACTTTCTCATAATAACGTAACGGCCCACCCTATCATTCAGAATCGTAACTCACTAGTCCCGACGTACCCGCGGCGGCAGCAGAGGTAGGGGCAGAGCTAGAGCCAAAGCCAGGAGAAGCACCAGACTGCTTCTGCGACGGCTGTGGGGAGTGGCAGTCCTCCAAGCCACTTTTCTTCCGCTTCACGCCAGCAAATTTCGTAGCAGATATAGAGTCGAGTGCCTTTCTTCCATCTAGGAAGGGATCCCTAGCTATCCTCGTGTTCCCGATGATCTCGGAAACAAGACTCTCTTTCCGCTTAGAAGCGAGAATCTCGGATTTGAGTTTCCTGGCCTTGTCCTTCGAACGCTGGGACTCGCCGCCAAGAGCGTTTTGCTTTCGGCTCGGTTTGGCGGGGAAGAGAGGTTTCGCCAGGGCTCTGTTCGACGGCTCGGAGTCCTCTGAGGCACCAAAGTCCACGAGGGAGGCGCGCATGGAGTCCATTTCCGTCGCCGGGAGCAAGTCTATGGACAGACTCATCTTGTCTTTAAGATCCTGGGCAGCAGCGGATTCCTTCTCAAGCTTCTTTCTCTCCTCGCGAAAAGTCTTGCGTAATATTTGGTTCTTCGTATAAGGGTCATCCCAAAACTTCGAACTCGCCCCTTCGAGCTCATCCAGCCGCCCCGCAGCAGCGCGCAACTGCTCCCTATCCTCGATGGTCTTCTCCAACCCCGCAAAAGCATTCTGCCGCAACCTCTCGCGCTCCTCGGCGCTCATGACGAGCACATCCCCATCCTTGGCCTCATCCTCGCCGGTCTCCCTCTTCCTGGCGCCCCGCTCGACAACATACGCCGTGTTCTTCGGATCCGTCCGTATCTCGATCTCGCCGCCGCACTCGGCATGTCGGAAGGTGAAGCTCCATATCGGCGTGGAGTAGTAGTTGCCCACGCGGCGCTTTTCGGCGTTGAAGCGCACGCCCTGGCCGATGATGGTGGGGCGGGGGCACGTGGCGCACCAGATGGCGAAGGGCATCTCGAACCGGACGGTTTGGCCGCCGCCGGGTTTCCGGCGGGATTTGTTGTGCAGCGCATTTCCGGTTGTGAGACCTTCGAGGTCTGGGGGCACGTAGCGCCCCATGTTGAAGCCCTGCATTTTGGGCGTGTGGGTGTGTAGAAGGTGGGTTGGATGGAGGCTTGGGCTTGGGCAGTGTGGGCCGGCTTTGGGTCCTGTTGGTTATGCGGAGCGGCGTTCGGGCGCGGGATGTGGGGAGATGGGGATGTGTTGGCGCATTCGAGGGATTCGAGGCTTTGTCGGCTTTACGTGAAGGTGGCTGTGATGGTCGAGGTGTTGGACATCATGGTTATGGATTTTCATGTGATAGTCTGGAAACTCGAGGACAGAATGCTTCGTGCCTGTGTACGAAGTAGACTGAGGATAAATTCTGTGAGAAGCTTCGCTTCGTACCTTCGTACTGCTTGCCTCTTTCAGTGGCGGGAAGATGACAAAGGCAAATAGATACGTACTTCTCAAACTCTGAAGTACCAATGACTTCGTCCACTCTTTACGAGGGAGGTAATACCCAGGTCCGAAGGTACGTTTGTGCAAATAGAAAATCAACAGAACCAACATCAAACAGATTGATTGATCCGTTGATGCCTACTTTACACCCACCTCTCGAAATGGAGCATCAGTTGGTGAAGATGGCATGTTTTTTTTCTCTCCCCCTCCCAGCTTTACGAGGACGACGCGGCGCAGCCCTCCTTCATCCACCAAGAAAACTGCCTTGAGTCTCCTTTTCGTCTCGGTGCATCGAGGACGATGCTGGCAGCAGTGGGGACGAGGAACCAGAAATAGCACAGGCATTGGTCCAGCAGGGGTTGCACAGGGCGCCTCTCTGAGACTTAGTACAATTTGTACATGCAGGGTACGACACTACACTACACCATTACGCGCCCGGCAACGACGCAGGGTGGTCTTTGTCGGGTACTTGCATCATTGCGAGCCCCGCGATCACCCAACCGGAAGAGGCCGGGAGAAGAATAATGCCAATTATACCATCGATGGCTAGCCTTGCAGATGCTGATCTGCTGGGAGGATACGGGGGCGAGAGCGGCGGCGCGTCGCTTTCAGCAGCGAGCAAGCGCCGTCCGTCCTATCGTTCTGACGCGATTAGGAAATCTCGTACAAAACCCCTCCTGCTCCTTAAGCGACTTTCCCAGAGACCTTAGCTCGCTGTGGGCTCGAAATAACAGTTGTTTCCCGGGTCGTCTTGTTGGTTGTGGCCAGACCAGGCCAGACCAGGTCCTTTGGAGAGAATCAGCTGCAGGTGTTGGTTGGGGACCAGCCAAATAGTCCGCCCTCCCCTCCTCCCTCCCAAGGCGGAAGAGTATATATCTTCATCCCTCGTCCACATTCGATTCCGTCTTGTCAAAAGTGTATTATTGCTGCTTTAATTTTCTTTAATTTTATTTTTCCAATTCATGCGGGGGCCGACGACTTGTTGGCCTTCTATATCTACTTCCCTTGATATCACTACATAGTTAAGCCCTTCTTTTTTTTTTTTGCTTTATTCCTAACATCCTTGACCTCCACCATTTTTGGACCTTCACGCCATCTTCACACACATTGGCTTCGGTCGCCTGACCCGTCCGAGCCCACCTGGGCGAGAAAGATGGCGAACACGGCGATAGATGGTCTTCGCCTGCTCTCTCACCATCTGTCCAAGCACTGGGCCGATCCGATCGCCGCCAAAAGTAATTGGACGTCGAATAAAGCCAAGGCCACAATACTCCGCAGCCTCCCCAAAGTAATTACCATTCGCGGCGGAGAATATTCTTCCCGCCTCCTCGACGAGACCAGGCCACCCTCCTCGGGGCCCGGGGACAAGGATGAGTTCCAAAACGGAGATCTGCCGGTGAATGGGCCGAGCTTGGAATTGGTTGTCGTGCCGAGAGATGAGAACGACCGCGTCGATCTTTCTTCCAAGGGTCACAATTTCGCCAAGATTATCGCAGCGTCAAACATCGACCCCGTCATCCACCAGCACATTTACCTTTGCAGCTATGGCTTTTACCACTACGATAGCGACGGTCTGGTCGAAGCGACGGGTCAGCCGCGGAGTTTCTATTTCGGATGCTTTCTCTATTCGATAGCTTGGTCTTTTAACCCGGCGACTATGAAGACCACTGGAATTATCATCCTCCGCACCGTCAAGAGGCATAACTATGGTGCACTTCCCTTGGAGATGTTAGAGGGGGTTCTGAAAGTCTACTCCAAATTCCTCACCTCACCTCTCTTCTTAGCGTTTGCTTCTTTCATAATGCTCGCCCACGTTCTCGACGATAATGTCTATCGAAACGTGGACCTTCTCAGGCATGTTGAGAGAGATACCGAACATGGGCCTGGTCGGGAAGGGCCGCGCATGTTCTACAAGCAGCCCGATAATTTGAGCGATGTTTCCATCGGCGACGGCGATGAAATGCCCGGCATGGAGAGGCAGGATACCGTGATTCTGGAGGATAAAACCGACAACATTAACAAGTTGACCGAGGTCTCGCAGCAGCTTGCCGATATCAACGTCCACTTGGCAAATCTGCAACGACATGTGAAGTTTCTCATGGCTATGGCGGAAACTCTTGAAGACGTGTCATTCCGAGAATACCAGTTCGACGGCATCCCGAGCGGCCTGCTTGATTCGGCCGGTGCATCGACTGAAGAGCTGCTGCGGCCCCTCCCATCCCTCAAGAGGCGCATCTTGGCCGTCGAGCCCTCGATTGAATATCTTCAAGACAGAGCAAAGAGTTTATCACAAGTGGTAGGTTTCTTTTTTCTCAAGTTCATTAGCAACCTGTCCCATACCTAGAAACGCTAATAAAAAAACCAAACATAGGTTTCTGGTCTCCTGACGCACGAAGATGCAGAAGTCAACATCAACGTCGCCGAGCGCGCGAGGAAGGATAGTTCGGCGATGAAGACGATTGCGCTCATGACCATGCTCTTCCTCCCCGGCACCTTTTACGCGGCGGTCTTCGCCATTCCAACGTTGAAGTGGAGTGACGACGCGCCTGGCGTCATACAGAAGGAGTTCTGGATGTTTTGGGCGTTTACGATTCCATCGACGGTTCTGGTGATGATCGCATCGGTGATGCTGCATAAACGGAAGAAGCTTGTCTCAAAAGGGAAACGCTGGGCGAAAGAGTGGAAGATGCGACGCGCGCAACCGAGGGGGCGTCAGAGGAAGAGGGATATGCCGCAACTTCCAGCACACGACCTGGAGAAGGCTTATACCATGACTCCCAAAGCCAATTAGTGAAATCCTACTGAGAGCCTTTTAGACCTTACACGTTCTTATATGACGGCTCGTGTCATTGCAGAGGAGCCCTCCTCCCTTCTACAGTATTTGACGCAGGACATGCCGACTGAGGCAGCCCAATATATGCTTCGTTATTCCTACGGCGGAGGAACCGGTCAACTTCCCTCCTTGGCCGCAGCTGCTGCAGGCGTCCCTTGTGATTGTAAAGTGCGGTTTCCTAGCTCGGCGTACGCTCTGGGAAATATAGGTGGCATATTGCATCCCACACACGCCACAATCACCGAGGCTTCGATGGCAGTCACTGGTCCATCATGGTTAGACATGCGTGATATTGCTCATGCAAGCATCGGGCTCCCAGAGATGAAGGGGGAAATAGTGAGGCTGCCCCTAATCAGGTCCAGCTTTTCTTACTCCCCCCCCCGAAGAGTCCTGCTTGGGAGTCGTGGAGGACGTAGAAACTTCACAGTTTTCAGACATTATGAACGGAGAAATAGATGATATTACTAGAGGAGCAGTTTTTTAAGTTGCGATGGCGGCGTGTCGGTTTTGATGATAGTTGTGTTGTGTTGAAAGAGTTGGATACTGGTAGTGAGATTCGTTGGGAAATACAAGGAGACGAAGAAGTCGTGAATCTAGAGAGAATAGCCGAAGCTCTGCCACTTACCTTGATGGCTTCGGCTTCCTTCAAGATATTGAGATACAGCAGGTTATAATTCCAGGCATGCGAAGCATTAATCAATGGAAACAACTCCTTGTTATTTCTTGTGATAGAAGACAGATTTCATCCTCGTCCCGGGCTTATCTAATCATACGGGACGGCGACGACGACTTCTGTCCTTGTTTTGTGTTTTAGCCGACACGCTCTACTTTTGAAAGATGAGAAAAACAAATAGAATAAAGAGAAAAGGATGAAGATGTTGGATCTGGACATATATCAGAAGAATCTCGCCGGGCTCCTGCTGGTCTGCGGGACTCTGCTAGCCACAGGGAGCCCCAGCCAACAGGGGAAGCAGAAAGCCGGCCATGAAAGCCCCCATCAGGGATCTCAGCGAGCCTTTTACATCGTCTATGCCCTCGTCATGGCTTCGGACTGGCTCCAAGGACCTTATCTCTATTCTCTCTACCGCGACGAACACAAGGTCTCTCCCGGGCTGATCCCCACGCTCTTCACCACCGGATTTCTTTCCGGGGCTGTGAGCGCCTACTTTATCGGCTCCGTCGCCGATCGATCGGGCCGACGCCTAGCCTGCCTCTCCTTCTGCGTCATTTACTCCCTCTCTTGCCTCCTTACAGTGGTACCTAGTGTACCTCTACTCTTTGCCGGTCGTGTTCTCGGTGGGATTGGCACGAGCCTGCTTTTTAGTGTTTTTGATACGTGGATGGTGACGGATTTTCACCAGCGAAAGCTGGCCAGCAAGGGACTTGACCTGTCGAGGACATTTGGCACGATGAGCACTGTGAATAGCATCGTCGCTATTGCTAGCGGTGTCTCTAGCGAGTGGCTGGTTGAGTGGGCTGGAACGAGGAAGGCACCTTTTGGACTAAGTGTTGGGTTGCTTGGATTGGCGGCGGTCTTCATTTACATCCAATGGGTAGGTCATTGCCATTCAACGGAACAGGCATCGCCTTGGGGATCTCAAGGAACTTAGCTGAAATGACTCTGTTCTCAGGATGAAAACTATGGCGACGCCACAACTCCCGACTCCGGGTCCAAACCAGCTGAAAACAGACTCCTCAAAGCCCTCACCAACAAACGCGTCCTCTCCCTCGGCCTCGCCTCCACCATGTTCGAAGGCTCAATGTACCTCTTCGTCTTCTTTTGGGCGCCAGCCCTAGAAGCTGCCCACGCCAACTCTCCCACCCCGCTCCCCTACGGCACCATCTTCGCAAGTTTCATGGCCTCCATGATGGCCGCGTCCGTCCTCTTCACCAAACTCTCATCTTACACGACCCTCAGCCACGGCACCCTCCTCTCCGCCCTCCTCGCCGCCTCCACGGTGATCTTTTACACCCTCTCCTCGGTGCCGAGAACGGAGCAGACGGCGTTCTGGCTCTTCTGTGCCTTCGAAGCTTGTGTGGGAGTCTATTGGCCCGTTGTTGGGCTGTTGAAGGGAAAGGTGGTCGATGACGCCGTGCGTGCGCAGGTGTACGGTGTGCTGAGAGTGCCGTTGAACGTGTTCGTTGTTGCGTCTTTGGCGCTGACTAGGGGAGGAGGGGATTATGCGAAAGTGTTTGGCGCATGTGCGGCGTTTCTTCTGGCTGGAGCCGGCGCAGTAGCGCTGACAATTGCCGGTTCTTGAGGTTGAAGCCTAAGGTCCTTTAGTATTTAGATGGGGAGTGTAGGTTGATGGGCTTGGATGGACTGAGATGTTGTAGAGAAACTTCTTGGTTTATAGTCATGACTGCAATATGAATGAACAGATACGCCTTTGGATATCTGGATGACAGTCACCACATGGTGAACGCCGACTTCTCAGAGTATAAATCAAACCCTACCTACCACGGGCCTCAGATCTCCCCAATGATGGGACCAAAAAGCTTCGGAAGCAACTCCGATGCATCACCACCAAACGCGAAGTCCTCCTCGTCAAGATAGCGCAATCTGCCCTCCTCCTCAGCATCAAGATTCACATTAACATATACGGCGCCCCGCTCCCTCGCGTCATACAGAAACCCAACCGCCGTGCTAACCGCCTCCGAAGTCCCAATCGACAGCACAACGTCCACGCCCTCATCAATCCAGTTCTGGATATCGTCCACATTCCGGTCATCCATAGGCTCGCCGAACCACACGATGTCGGGGCGCTGCAGGGCCCTTTCGTTCTGACACTGCGGACATTTGGGGATGTCCTTGGCCGGGATATGTGGCGCGGGGTGGTCCGGGTCCAGAAGCGGCAGGGTCTTGGTCGGGTCAACGTCCTCGGAGGCGGGGGCGAGGATGGGCCACAGGGGATCGTCGGTGTAGTTGGTGGACCGCCAAGTGCATGTGTCGTCGGAGCATTTGAGGCCGAAGAGGCAACCGTGGATCTTTCTTAGCTTTTCTCTCGGGTAGTTGGCTTTCTCGAGAAGGTCTAGTAGAATGTGTTAAGAAAGAAACAGTGGGTAAAGATATGTGTTTCTAAACCTGTTTACACATCCGACGAAATCGTGATTGATTCGGGACGGAAAAGAAGAAAAAAATTAAAGGAGGAAAAAAAATGACTCCATGGGAAGAAAGAGAGATGAGAAACAAACTCACTGTCCACATTCTGAGAAACACAAAACACATTCGAATACTTCTCCGCCAACGCCGCCAAAGCCAAATGTCCCCGGTTCGGAACAGCATTCATGCACATGTGCCTGCGGTATGCGTAGAACAACCACACGAGGCCCGGGTCCTGCTGAAAGGCCATCGGCGTGGCTAGCGCCGTGGCCGAGTGGTTCCGCCAGAGGCCGCCGGCGCCGCGGAAGGTGGGGAGGCCCGAGGACGCGGACAAGCCGGCGCCGCATATGAGGAGGATGCGGGGGTTTTCGGTTAGGAGTCTGTGGAAGCGGGAGAGGTCGTTGTAGGGAGGCATGGTTGGGATTGGATGAAAAGTGAGTGATGATAATGTTTATGTCGATGTTGATGAGAGGGGACTGGATGAGAGCTGAAGGTGAGGTTTAAAGTGGGGTAGAGTTTAGGGAACAACAAGTGAATAAGGAGAAGAAAGTTGGGGCTGCCTCAATCAGTCTATTTATTTATGTACAAGGAGAGTTTTTCTCCTGTCCCTTTTTCCTACTCTAAACATGTCGATAAATCTCTGAAGGACAGTCGCTCTTTCCTTGTGAGAGTTTAGGGCGGGCTTGCTGTATCACGGCCCGCAATTTTGTCATCATCCACGAAGTAGATCACATGCCTGAACTTATCCCGCCTCTCCGCCATTCATGGGGAAGGCGCACGTCTAAGAATCTCGAAGGTGACCAGTCCGCGGCTAATACATCGGGCGCTGGCAGGGAGCCCGATGGAGCGTTTCACGGAGTCTGTAAACAGAGGAATGGATCTGCAGCTAAACGACGACACGGACACGGAGTCGGAGGCGGGCGGGTTACTCATACTTCGACGAATCATAGATATCGGGCGACGACCCGTCGGGTTTCAAGTCGGCCTATGACTCCGGGGACTACGAAGGGAGCCGAGAGCTCATGTCGAATAAGAATCGAAACAGGTCTGAGTGGGCTTCGGCACGGCAGGCACGTGGGAACCTCACCAAGACACACACACATAGATACATTTGGAAGTTTTAAAGGTGATGCCATTTTTTGCCCCAGAAAATGTACAGTGAAATAACTGGGGACATCTTATCTCGCTCTCTAAAGGGGGAATAAAACAAAGAAACCGCTCAATCATAAAAAAAAATCCCGTGATGGCCCCAATGCTACTTCATTCCAGAAAACCATGATAACAACATGGTATTGCGTCGGAGGGGCCGTGTAATATGACTGATCAGAGATTCCGAGTCTCTCTTTTCGCAATTTCAATATTCAAACCGTTTAGAAGAGGTTGGCGAAGATGGCAAGACCAGAGAGGACGGCACCGGCGACGGTGACGCTCTGGACGAGGGAAGCACCAGAGTCCTTGGAGTCAGTCTCCTGAGCACCCGCGGAGCTGCCAGTGCCGGAAGACGAAGAAGAACCGCCGGTAGAAGAAGCGGTGGGCTTGGCGGAAGCGGTGCTGTTGTCGGAGCCGGAGGCAGAGGCAGAGGCAGAGGCGGAAGCGGAGGTAGAATTGGACTTGTCATCGACCTGCTTGCCCTGGAGACCCTCACCATCAGTGTCGACGACGATGCTCTCCCAGGTGCCGGAGCGGTCGCTGTAGACGTAGGACTTGGCAGCCTTGTTGCCACCCATGTAGTCGGCAACTTCAATACGCTTGTAGTAGGCGTGCGAGGGGCCGTTCTTGAAGTTGGCGAGACCACCAGCCCACTGGACGGTGCCCTCGGGGGCGTCGGACCTTCCAGCGACCCAGGAGCCGAGCTTAACCTGCATGGGGGTCTGGGGATAGGTCTTTCCACCCTTGGCGTCGGCGTAGGTGAGGACACGAACGGGAGCGCCATCGATGGACCAGGTCAGGGACTCCTGGGTCCACTCAATCGTGTAGGTGTGGAAGTTCGAGGTCGAGGCGGCAACGGAGTGCTTGCCACCACGGTCATAGGTGGAAGTATCACCCTTGGAGAAGTAGTTGGTCTGGACCTCGTCGGGGGAGCCACCGAGCCATTCCTATAGCAGAATTTCCTGTTAGAATCATAGCCCAACCACCGCGCTCAATGGGGAGGGTTGCTTGACGAGCAACCATCTTCTACGTACCCAGTCGATCTCATCAAGGGTGTCGGACTGGAGGACAATGCTGGTGATGATACCGGCACCAGGAGCGGCAATCAGATCGACCTCGAGCTTGCCGAAGAAGATGTAGCCGGGGCTGCTGATGGTCGGGGCCTGCTTCTCGTTGGCGATGCTGAAGACGGCACCCTTCTCCTTGTCGTAGGTGAGCGTGGTGCCCTCGGCGAGGTGGAAGAAGCTGCTCTTGCCCTTGGTGAAATCAACGGTGAAGTCTCCACCGATGGCAGGGTCGGCAGGGCAGTCTGTTGGAACGCAACATCATGTCAGTCATATACCATCCATGCCTTGCTTGCCTCCACGGATCAACACGGATACCTACCCTTCTTGGTCGGGTCGCACAGGGTGAAGGTTTGGGCGGAGACCATAGAAGCGCCGAGGAGGGCGAGGAGAGCGCCGGAAATAGCAGAGGACCGCATTTTTGTTGATATGCAAGAAAGCGTTCTTTAGGAGGGTCGGGTAAAGATTTCTGAAAGACAAGAAGAGTCCTCTTTCGTTTCTATTTGAATTCTGTTTTTAAAAAGGATCGTGGTCGTCAGGGAGCAATATCCAAGACAGCTTGTGGCGAGGCAAGACAGCCGAAGCTAGCAAATATGAAAAACAAAAGGGGGGATATTAACGAGAGACTGAAAATAATGCTGGAATAAACAAGTTGAATCCACAAGAGGACTTGAGCGTCTCCTAAGGTCTATTAAACGAATGTCTGGAGGTGGGATAAAAGAGAGAGGAGAAGGGGGGAGGAAGCAAGGGCTCCAAAGGCTCCATCAAGGGGGTGAAGGGCTCCATTATGAGGCGAGGGTTCCCCGTTTTCCCTCTTGGCGTCGAACGGACGCATTTGCTTGTTCGGTAACACTCATACGCCGCCTCACAAGAAGAGTGGATATTCCCGAGTCTTGGAGAGCAAGGGGGGCTGGCGCGTAACGGCTTGAAGGAAGAAGTATCTCTCACCATCCTGGGCTGGTGTTTCCTGGTCCCCAGATCGCACGAAGTTGCTTGCAATTTACCACTTCGTATGGTGCAGACTGCGAGATGAAGGATCCGAAAAAGAACGAAAGGGAACGCCGCCAAGCCTAACACGCCTCTAGACTAGCCAATGGGCTCCTCAGTAAAGACCCGGTCCCTGGCGTTGCCTCCAGAGTCATCTCGCATGGTTGGTCGCATGGGGTTGGACCAGAGACCTTGGTCGGTCACAGAAGTTCTATTGGCCCGATGCCAGGCACATGCCAGGGGCGCAGGTAGGCGTCCTAACCCAAGTTGGATATTGGTGGGGCTGGGAGATGGGCGAAACGGGTTAGGTCAGGGGTTGGTGGTCATGACAAAGTACGAAGTACCGTGCCTCGAGTACTCGAGGTCCTTTGTCTGTTGATGCAGTGATGCAGTGATGCAGCATTATTATTATTCTTAGCATGAAGGAGGCCTGCCGTGAAATGAGAAATGACCCTTCTATGCAGGAAGCAGGCGCAGCACAATACACAGGTCCTCAGACTTCGTTTGTTTCGCGAGGCATTGGACGCCAAGTCTTGGATTCTGGGCGGTAATATCACTCCAATTGGAACATCCTCGCGTAATAATAAACCCGTACGAGGTGCTGGGGTACGGTACTGAGTACTGATTTACTCATTCTTTTGTCCGAAATCAATCAATCGATCATTGATGCGAGAACTAGGTCCGACTAAAAACCGGGAATTGGAGGAAGGTCTTGAGACGGATTGGGAATGAAGGAATCATCTGACAATACATACACGGGTACGAAAAGAAGCATTAGTCACGAAGTACAGAAGTAAGACGACGCACAAGGCTCATCGGCATCGAAACTAGTGATGCGTATTGATGGGTCTAATATTTCGCAGAAGAAAATACGAAGCATGAAGGTGAATGAAGTAAAAGCAAGCCGAGAAAGCAGGAAGCAGAAAAAAAAAATTGAAAATAAAATCAACAGAAAAAGAAAGGGCTCCTCTCCAAAGGGGAAAAAATCTTCTTAAGCTACATGCCCCCCTGTCCTACCTTCTCTCTGATCTCATCCGATCTGTATCCTTGACCTTGTCCTTCGTATTGTTCTGGCAGGGCTGGGTTCTGCGGAACGAAATATTGGATTATCCGGCAAGCTGCGCCGATGCGGTCATGCAATTTCAGACACAAAGTGCGAAGCAATGAGCCCAGAGGAACCTGCCGCTTTGGGACACTCTCCCCGTCACCCCGGACACACCATCACAACCGACCTGTTTCCAGTTAGAGCGAGTCTCCTCACGAACTGAGGCAGGTGCCGTGTTTCCCGCCCGTGCCTGGATTCCGAAAAAGCCTGCCCTAAAGCCTTGCTTCGTACACTAAGGGTAGTTTAAGATGAGCGGCTAAGGAGGATAGTTTACTCCATCCATAGTGTAGCCATTGTGGTGTACAAATTCGAGTTTTTTCAGTAAGACTTTTCTCTCCCATCTTGGCGAGCCCAACTTTCCCCCCTTTTTCGGTCACAATTTCACCCCTGGTTTCGAAGGTCAAGCAACAATGCGCGGGAAACAAGAGAAGACACGTGCATCGGGAGATTGGGTTGACTGATAGAAACATTACAATTGTAACGGCACGCTTCAATGAGATTTGTCTGACCGTGCCTTTGCGTGCCATTGCCATTGTTGTACTTTGTACATGTAGCACAGAGGGTACGGAAAGTGCCTTTGCGGCTTTGTCCAACCCAACTTCAATTTGATGGGCAGTCCACAATCGACAGATTTGTCCCTTGCCGCACCTCCTCCTTACTGGTACGAATTACACGGCATTGACCGCTAAACTTGAACACGACCGCGGGGCCGCCAAGTATGAAATAAGTACATTGTACTTCATACTTGGCCTCGAGGACAGTTATTACTGTCATTTCAACAAGTGCAATTGATGTGTCATGTGCATATGGAGACTTTCAGTGGCGCAGGAGTAGGAGTAGAGAATAGTGATTGAAGAACAGTCTGGTTTCCTCCCGCAGCTAATCTCCGGTGCAGCATCGGGATACAGAAGAAGCCAGCATACCAAGTAAACCTCAACGTTCTCAGACATGCATCAATAGTCGCTTGGTCACTGTTCAACGAGAACCACCTCGGTAGAGCCACCGGAGAAACAGACACTCTCTCCCTCCATATTCAAAGCTTTGAATCATCGAGAACAGTCCCCTGTCTGCGAAGGACGCGAGGTGGAGAAGCGAGAGTGGGCCAAGTTAGAATGATATTAGAGAAAAATGGAAGACCCTGTTAGCTTCGTCCACTTCGCTGCCACCTCTCATTCGCACTGACGTGTTTGGAAATTGGACCAGGCACCAAGGCCTGTGTTACCATCGCACAAACAAATCTCCACGGATCTTAATATTAGCATTTGGCAGGTACCACAAACTCATGGACGTGCAGAATACAGTTAAGCCCACCTCATTAACTTCACAAAGAACCGTTGAAGGGACTTCGGGGCCTGGACTTGCTTGCTGCCTGACCTGGGATGTTCCTTTCCTCGCCAAGGAACCATTTCTCAATCAACCCAGAATACCGAGGCAGACTATCCTCAAAGAACTTACACGCCAAGCAAAAGAATAGGAGCAGATCTTGCACTTGTCCCACTCTCGTGCCTCCAGACTAATACCAAGAGTACCAAGACCTAAGGAGAACAGAGAGAGAAAAAAAAGGACAAGGAAAAGATATCCAGCCTCCAGTACTTCGTACGAAGTAATATCGCGAGTCTCACGCGATGTAACTCTTAGTTTTGGTCACCGCTACGAAGTACGAACCCTGAAGCACGAAGTAAGAATACGAAGTCGCTCGCGAGTCACCACAGACTCGCTCCACGCTTCCTACCTGGTTGGCTCTTGGCATCTTGGCAGCTGCGTTTTTCAGGCCTTTCGCACCTCGCGACACTCACTCACAATCTTACTTCGCGGCATTGGACTTTATTAGGGTTGTATGAAACACTTGCAGAATCTAAGCAATGCCGAGTCTTCAAACACAATCAGTGTCTTAAATCCGTCGTTCTGATTACAAGGGCTCTACCTAAATCTTCTCGCCTTCGAGAATGACCTTCGCTTCCTCTGTCTTCCACCAGCTCACTCCGTCAGTACCAGGGTACTCGAAACGGTCCATGCTATCCGCCTTCATCTCGACGCTGTATCCGGGCTCCGTCGGGGTCTGATAGTAGCCATCTTTGATGACGGCCGGATGCAAGAAGTGCTCATGCAAATGGTCGACGAATTCGAGAACCGAGAGCTTGCCGCTGACCACGACATAGTCGATGGTGCTCAGATGCTGCGTGTATTCTGGGAGCCCGACGCCTCCTGAGTGAGGCACCACGGGCACTCTATATTTCCTCGCCATCAACAGGACGGCAAGAACCTCGTTGACTCCTCCAAGCCGACAGGCGTCGATCTGGCAAACATCGATGGCGCCCTTCACGATGAGCTGCTTGAAGATGACCCTGTTCTGGCACATTTCGCCCGTGGCGACGCCGATGCCGTAGGGACGGAGCGCTTCTCTCACGGCCTTATGGCCGGCAATGTCATCTGGCGAGGTGGGTTCCTCGATAAACCACGGCTTGAAGTCAGCCAACTGCTTCATGTACTCGATGGCCTCTGGTACAGACCAGACCTGGTTAGCGTCGACCATCAACACATTTCCCTTGTCAAAGCCCAGTATCTCTCGCGTAATGGCCAGTCGCCTTCGGTCCTCCTCCACGCTGCCACCAACCTTCACTTTGAAGTACTTGTAGCCGTTGTCTAACGTCTCACGGAGCAAGGCCTTCATCTTCTCCTCGCCGTAGCCAAGCCAGCCGGCGCTCGTGGTGTAGGCCGGTACGGCTCTATTATTAAGAGCATCCTCCAACCTCTGCGCCTTGCCGGCCTCGGACTCCCGTAGGAGGCTGATGGCCTCCTCAGGGGTGATTGCATCGGTAATGTACCGAAAATCGATGCAGTGTACGAATTCCTCGGGGGTCATGTCCGCCACGATGCGCCATACAGGCTTCCCCAGCACCTTTGCCCAGAGGTCCCAGACGGCGTTGACGACGGCACCAAGGGCGAGATGGATAACGCCCTTTTCTGGACCAATCCATCGAAGCTGGCTGTCGTTGACGAGATGGCGCCAAGTCTTGCCCCAGTCGGCAACTAGGGAGGACAGTGTTTTCCCCTTGATCCTGTCTGCAACATGGTCGATGGCGCGACAAACAATATCATTGCCACGACCAATGGTGAAAGTCTAGGAGACGAAGGAAAAGAAGTTAGTCAGATACACGGATACCGATTCTCTCTCATGATAGCATTTTATGAACTACCGTGGAAAGACTCATGGCGTCGGAAGGAGAGAGATATTAGGGATTATGACAACTGTACCATTCCATGACCGCGATATTCAGAATCCGTTTCCAAAATGCAGTATGCAGCTGAATAATCTCCAGCTGCGTTCATAGCATCCGATCCGGTCTTGTCCAGCGAGGTTGGGAATCGGATATCCCGAGTTGTCCATCCCGTCAATGTAATCTCGCTCGCCGGGGCTGCCATTGCGTTGTATTATGTTTCGTCGGGTTAATCGAAACGAAGGATGGCAGCAGGTTGTTGCGCACTGCAGATCTCCGCGGCCCAGGAAAATCAAATCCTTATTCGGTTGGAGATCGCCAGAGTCCTTCTCTCGTTCTCTGGCTGCGTCGCAGGTTAGCCATTTGCACGGAAGGCAGAACCAAGGGGATCGGTTGATGGCGGGGAGCGGCTCTTCGAACCAGGCACAGCGGCATGCACCTACCCCTCTCCCCTCTCTTGTCTCCGAGCCGTGTTAATGGATTCGTGATTCATCAAAAGTGGCCATTGGCCTTTGGATGCCCATTGGATCCGCCCCCGCCAATGCCTTTAGTGAATGCAGGAGATGGCATTCGCTCCCCGATGCAGGAGATGGTGGAAGGGTGGACCCTTTGCCAGAACGAGGAACGAATAATTCGAAGTCAATCGTCCATCAAGATGAAGGTAGGTACGAAGTAATTGATGATTGCTTACATATCTTGCAAAGTTTACCTCAGGTACAAACACAAACGCACTGATTGATCCAATATCATCGAGCCTGGTTCAGTGACTCTCATTTCATCGATGAATTTACAACGTACGTTAGTTCCATGTTTTGTTCTTTTCGGC
Source organism: Scedosporium boydii (assembly GCA_002221725.1). Taxonomy (NCBI): domain Eukaryota; kingdom Fungi; phylum Ascomycota; class Sordariomycetes; order Microascales; family Microascaceae; genus Scedosporium; species Scedosporium boydii. The sequence goes on from NJFT01000162.1 coordinate 66,562, forward strand.
GCACTTCGAGTCCTCCGCTGCCTCATAGAGGTTCATCAAGCGCTTCCGAATCTGGTGAACCAAACCCCGCAAAACCCAAAACATTGTTCCACCCAAACCACAAAGCCAGTTTGAGGCAGACGATGATCCTCGCCTCAGTACCGCAACAGACAGGCGGATGAGCATGGCCATGCCTCAAACGAGGAATTGCGGCGCTCTTGTGGCTAGACGGATTTGAATTGGGTGAGAGCAGGAGAGCAGGAGATAAATTAGTATTTATTCAACCTCCCGAGTCTCGTGCGCGTGTGTGGCACTCTTCTTTCATCTGCTTGGTCGCATGGCATCAACCAACCCCTCTCGACCTCAACCACAGCGCAGAATATTCTTCCCCGCACCCAGACATCACTAACTTCTGGATGGCTACACATGCCCACGCATGCCCTCCATCCTCCCTCTAGACCTTCTTAATGCCAAGACCCATTTCTTAACAGCGCTCGGACACTGAGGATCTTTTTTCTTTTTGCAATTGAGCCAGCTCCAGCTCCTCAGGTTACTCGTTGACCTGAGACTCGGCCCCAAGTTTTGCTGTGCCCTCTCCCGCTCCCGCTTCCGCTTCGTCGTGCCCGGCGAGAGAGTTGAGAGCACCCCTCAATGCCTCGCTGCGGGTCACTGTCCCGACCAAGAGATGCACCTCTAAGCATGAGTCAATGTAATGGGTGCTTGGCTACAATCCCGAAGCATAACCTCCGAAAACTGAAATTGATCCTCCAACTTCGTGCACCGCAAGTCGATTTCGGGGAATACGGTAGATGGCAAATCCTGGATCATATAATCTATGTCTAACCTCAAGTACGGTCGCTGCAATGTTGTCTCTATGCCGACAAGCGTCCACTGTCTGCCGATGCAGTCACCCACCCAACTCTGGCTTTTGTTAGTGTGTGCCGCAAACCAAACTTTGGCTGGCTTCTGCATCCCAGCTGGCCCTTTACCACGAGTGCACTGTTCCTCGCTCAAGAGTTGCTTACCTGCAACACGGCGCTCCTCGCCATTCCTGCAACATCGATGTACGGGTTGTGCGGGCTGCGCTGTCACTGGGCGGATTCTGCCACCGGTGTGTCCTGAACATGGACAAGGGTCGATTAGAGCCGTGCAACCTCTTCCCCAGATCTTCATGGCCGCATACGTGCTTCTGCCCTCCTTCGGTTTTCTTCCTTTTTTTTTTTTTTTTGGCTCCTCCTTTTTTTGGCGTGCCTGGGTGAAGCAGTCTAGTCCTCTTTAAATCGAGCCATGCATCCCAATCCAGAAGTCTTGAGAAGTCCCCCGTCTCCATCATCCTTAAGCAATCCTGTCCCCGCCTTTGCGTCTCTCCCTCTCTCAAGCTCTCCCCGCCATCTGGCGATCTTTGGATTCCTAATATCTTGTTTTTCTTTTCTTTTGCCACAAAACCCTAATCAATTTTGAGATTGGGGCGTATATTATCGTTGATCCTGTCTTGGGAACTGTCCGCTGTATCACCCTGCTCTAAGTGGTCACTCGTTCCTCTTAAAACAGCCAACGACACACCTCTTCCACCTCGCCTAAATCCGCTTTACAACATAAACAATGAGCCGGTCAAGCACAACGCCATTGGCCCTCCCTCCATATAGTGCCAACAAGGCCCAGCAAGGCAGCCCTCGACCGAGAAAGAAGCTCCAGAAGACGGTTGGCCTTCCTGCCGTTTTCCCCCAGTCCCAAAGCAGACGTCCCACTTCAGTGTCAGTCACGCTTGTTACAAATGGCAAAAAAGGCGCCGCCGCTGGCCCTCGGGTCAAATCGACTTCCCGCCAGGTTCCTGGCGACAGGAAACCCGTGGTGCGAGCCCTGCCAGATTTGAGCGACGCCAAGTGGCTTGAATACGTTCGGTCTCACCACTCTAAGGAATCTCTCAAGCTCCCTCGCTCCATGGTTAGGGACCTCTCGTATCTTGCCATCCCGAAATCTCCCCACCGTCCAGTTGTTCGGCCTAGCTCCAAAATGTCGTCGATCAGGCGACGTGCAAAGACACCTGTCTTTTCCATCGGGCAGCTGGAGGGCATGCCTTTGAGACGATACGGGTCGCCCACCCATGTGCCTGCCACGACTGAACTCATCGCTCAGCAGTACATGGACCTCATTGATTACGACGCCGAGTCCATCTACAGCGATTCTCACTCGGAACCTCCGCCTTCGCGTCAGGGATACATAGATGAGGAGTACGAACCAAGGCGGCAACGCAGTTCGGATGAACTCTCCTCTGCTAAGCTCTTCTCTCCTACCTCTTCTTCGGCAAACCACAATGCCCAGCTCACAACATCGCCCACATCCGACGACGGTACCCTGGTGTCTTTCGAGGAAGAAACGGTATACTTCAAGCCTGTTTCGTTCTCGCCCGAGCCGTCATCCCCGGCCCACATGCACAGCTCAAGCTTCAGCTCGAGCTGCGGCAATCCGTTTGCGAGCCCCGACAACCTTAGCCTTCAGATATGCCTCGATCTGTTGACCCGAGAACTCTCGTCCGCCATGTCGGAGAGACGTCAGCGGCCGAGTAACGAAAGCTCTGCTCTCCAGATATGGGTTATGATCGAGGCCTTTGAGAGGCTACGAGATCAGGTCGCCGAGATGAGGCTAGGTATCGGCCAGGTCAGCGGTGTCGAGACCATGTTTGAGACCTGGCTTCGAGCTCTCTATGCTATTCACGACTCGCTTACTGCTGAGGTCGCCCGTCACGAAGTGGATGAAAATGATTACGAAGGCTTGCAAGAAGCACTTGATTAAACGTCTCTCTCTCTCTCGGTATGGAACAGGAATGATAAAAAGAAGCAAAGATGATGAATGATTTTCTTATGTGTGATCGAAGTTAGCTGCATGATTCTAGGTTTGCATTTGGTCTTTTGAGAGGATCATGGATGGTTTACGAAAATGTATTCTCTGGTAAAGTTAACGGGCCCTTCTTGGGTAGGGTTTTTGGTTTTCGGCCGGTCACGATCGTCATTGATGTATTTAATAGTTTCTTGCATGTTTTTTTTTTTTTTTGGTTAGAGACCATGAATTGATACCCGCAACACCTCTGCTCTCCTTCGTGTACCCGCATGTCGTAAGAGTATTCGACTTGTTTCTTTTTTTTCCCCGGGTCCCAGTGAGACTTAAAGCCAGGACTTCGACCTCGGCGAAACGTAAAGTGGGTGGGTGAGAACAGGACAGACAAGTAGATGAATGTTCACGCGGGTGACTGCCAAAGGGTTGGCAACCTTATGCTTTCTCGATACGTAAAATCTCCCATCTTGAGGGCTGTTGCCCCGGGATCAGAGGGCACCCAGATGGATGCAGGTCGCCCAAAAGGCGAGGTGCGCACGGAGGAATCTGGGCAGCATCACAACGAAGCTTCGTGATTGATGCCGATTTCTGGGGTAACCCTGGGGTCGGGCGGGCCTAGATACAACCCTAGTGGTTGGTCTCGGGCCACAGGTGCCCCCTTCTAGGCTCTGGCGGGCGGCATATAGCCCCAGCAAGCCGCGTCCTAGCGTGCAGGATGACCACTAAAATCCGACGCTGCTCCCTAAATAGCACCCGCAAGTGCACCGTACGTGGTGGTGTACGTGCACGACCAGCAAGTTCACGGAAGACCAATTGACATTGGGTTCTCGAGATTCTGACTAAGGCATTTGATTTCAGAGCAACAGGTCCGGTGAAGGGAGCTCTGATTCTACTGTGAATCGCTGTGTCCGCGTCTAACCCCCGAAACGCTTTGAATTGTATTAGCGCCTAAGCCGAACCCGACAATAGGGAAACATGGACGACGACTTTGACGACGCCGAGCTGTGGGCTGCCGCGGATCGTGCTGTCTCTGCGACCGGTCTAGCTCAGTCGGCGCAACCGCAACGACAGGTGCAGCAGCCTGCACCCCAGAAGATCCAGCAGCCCAAGCCTCAGGTGCTCGACAAGCGACCGCCGCCAGCCCCCGGAACCGCGCCCTCGGCAGGACCCAAGATTGTGCAGCCCACACCGCAGGTCCTTCCGCAGAGGGGTTCGGGGTCTACCATTCTCGTTTCGCCCAGGCAGAAGGGCAATCCCGTTCTCTCCTGCATCAAGTCGACGGCTTGGGAGTATTCTGATATACCGGCCGACTACGGGCTCGGTTTGACGGCTTGCGCTCTATTTCTCAGGTATACACAGATCCGTGGATATATTCCAGTATACGGACGGCGGTGAAGTTAACTCGTCTAACCTAGTTTGAAATACCACCGTCTCTATCCCGAGTACGTCTACACACGAATCCGAAACCTCCAAGGCAAATATAACCTACGCATTCTCCTTACCATGGTCGACATTGCAAACCACGAAGACCCCCTCCGTGAACTAGCCAAGACATCGCTAGTCAATAACGTCACCCTCATCCTCTGCTGGTCCGCCGCTGAAGCGGCGCGCTATCTAGAACTGTACAAGTCGTACGAGCACGCAGGTTTCAAGGCGATCCAGGGTCATCAAGGATCAAGTTATGTCGAAAGGCTGGTCGATTTCGTCACGGTACCGAGAGGCATAAACAAAGCGGATGCCGTATCCCTGGTCAGCAACTTTGGCAGTTTGAAGAATGCCATCAACGCGGATCCTGAGCAGATTGGCATCATTGGAGGTTGGGGTGAGGTCAAAGTAAAGCGGTGGTGTGAGGCCATCGATGAGCCGTTCCGCGTGAAGAAGGCGGCTAGGAGGACGATTGAGGATAGTGCCCCTTCTTCAGCTTCTATCGACCCAAGGTTTGCTATAAAAGCAAGCCAGCAAGGCGCCCCGACAGCCGCCGCTAGGTCGAGCCAGACTGGGTCTGTGAGAAATGGACGGCCGCGGCCGGCTGATTATGTCGATGAAGAAGACGCCATGCTTGCCCAGGCTATTGAGGAGTCGAAGCGGACTTCGCAGCCAACGCAGTCCGAACCCTCTCGGAACAATCGAGAGCCGGAGACCTTGAGCGAAGGCGTCGCAGCTGCCTTGGCTAGGCTCAGGGAGCAGGGTTGAGATTATACCTTCAAATGCTGTGCTGTGCTAACTGAAGACGAGGCGAACAAACACAACTATTCCGCGGAGCACGTTCGATGTTGATTACACGTTCTTGCTCGGCTTAGGGGTGGAGATATTCCTCGTGTCAGAGGCACTACCGCCCACTCATGTCGATATCGGATAGGGGTTGGCCTTATGCCAATAAGTTATACTATTTCGACTATCGGATAGAAAAACGATTTCTCGGGATGGCGATCGGATGGCCAGATTTGGGAACTGGCCAATCGCTCATGGAATGATGGCATCCGTTATCCCGAATCTAGGGCTCTAATGCCTACCGCTGGGTGCGGGGATTAACCTTTCCTCGTGAACATGCGTCTACCATATATCACAGCATGCCATCGATGCCGATTGGGGGACCAAGACGTCTCTTCGACTTGAGGAGAGCCTCGGAGTAGAACCTATATCCCTACGCTTGCCGAGGACTTAGCCTCAAGTCTTCTATGCGTATTGATCTCGAATACTCGAGGCACACCGCCCATGATATCGGCAAGATTGCCGGCCTTTGATATGCAATCTACGAAGACGTGGGATTCAAATGAGTGTGTGGGTGGGGTTCGAAACGTTCCCGGCGCATCTGGGTGGCTCTCCGCGCAAACCGGTTGATATGGCATCAAATAATTCAAATGAATACCAAAAAAAAAAAAAAAAAAAAAAAAAAAACTACGTCCCGCACAGGAGGTGTTGGCTCGCCGCCTTTACATCTCTTTCGATTTCCCATCTACTGTAACACTGCTTCACGCATGAACGAACCTATAAATACTCTGTCGCGGCACACTCACAAAATGGGGTTAGCCCGAGCCCGCTTCGAGGCAATTCACCCTTCGGCCCTTCTCCCGCCGATCGAGCAATTAAGCCAGTAATTAAATAGCATGAGATCCCTAACTCACCTCTAAAACTAACGGCCGCTGCTTGGCTTCCATTTCGAGGACGGAACATGTTCTGCACGCATTCTCGATAAATGCAGGGAAGAGGCTGCTTGGCTGGTTGTCTGTGGTTGCTTGCTTTCGCTCCGCCGTTCCCTGTTACCCGGGTCTACCTGGCTATGATACTCTCGCTTCCGGATTATTACAGCCCGCCCTTGAAATGCGCGTACTTCGTAGGATAGGGGATAGATGAGATCGGTCTTGGGATGCATGTGGACCAGGCTGTTTGTTTATTTTGGTGCGTGCGGAGAGCGAAAGCCACGTTCCCCCCCACCCGGGTTGCTCAAAGTTGCTTGAAACCTGTTGGCCGGCGTGTTAGCGGGCTGTCACCTGCGCACCAATATATTCGGAGCGAGCTCTGCTCCACGGATCAGTGAGGGCTTTTCCGGGTATTCCAACTGCTCCTTCGGAAATGAGGGTGTGAAGGGAATTATAGCCTGCATATGCCCTCCCAACACGTCCTTGACCTGAAGTCTCCTCAAGCGATGCTTCACGTGGGCACACCTTCGATCTTTATCAACTTTGCGGGGCGGTCCATTGTATATAGGCGGGCCCTTACTTTCGTTTGCCCCCGGGCCTCAATACCCCTTCCCTTGCCAGGCCCAAGGGCACCGGTCATCCTTCTCCACGCGTCGGGCGGCTGATGCCATGCGGCTTCAGGCAACATGGCTGCCTCTGGCTGCCCTTATCGCTAACACAGCCGCAAACGATAAGATTGAGGCTGTTCGGGAGGTATTCAAGAGGACTTGGGACGGGTATCGTGAGTATGCCTGGGGCCACGATAGCTTGAGGCCGGCCACGAACGGCTCCTTTGATGATAGGTAAGGTCCTTCCTCGGAACAAGAGACCAGAGAGTAGAAATACCGGTTTGGCCATGTCTTCAGGTAACTTATTGAGTTATAGGAATGGCTGGGGAGCCAGCGCAGTGGATGCTCTGAGCACAGCTATCATTATGGGTGAGACGGAAGCCGTGAGAGATATTCTCAAGTTTATACCGACCATCGACTTCGGAACGACGAGTACAGAGGTCTCGTTATTCGAAACCACCATCCGCTATATTGGTGGTCTACTCTCAGGTTTGCGTCCCCGACACTATTTGGGTACAAAGGCCGAAAACGACTCCTAATCTGGGCTCTAGGGTATGACCTGCTGCGTGGCCCGTATAAGGACATGGCGCCAAGCAAAGAAGCTGTCGATAACTTACTCGAACAAGCCATCAGAGTTGCAGACCTCGTCAAAGTTGCTTTTGATACACCCAGCGGCGTGCCGGACAACGACTTGATCTTTGACCCGGAGCCTCGGAGGAAAGGAACTCCGGACAACTGGGTCGCGACGGTCGGCTCGCTGGTCCTAGAATGGGAACGCCTCAGTGACCTCACAGGGAACAGGGAGTATGGAGAGTTAGCCAAGAGGGCCCAGGCATATCTCCTTGACCCGCAACCGCCTGAACTTGAACCATTCCCCGGCTTAGTGGGTAGTCGAGTATGGGTGGACAATGGAACGTTCGTGGACGCCATGGGCGGGTGGAATGGCGGGACCGACAGCTTTTATGAGTATCTCATCAAAACGTACATCTACGATCCGGTTCGGTTTGAATCATATAAAGATCGGTGGGTCCTCGCAGTGGAATCAAGCATGAAGCATCTAGCATCCCACCCGACGACCAGGCCGGACCTGACATTTCTATCCATGTATTTGGGGGAAACCCTTTTCTTTTACAGTGGCCACTGTAAGAATCGCCCGTTGTTATACGAGTTAGACATTGACGACGAGGGTACGTCGACTGGCTCTCATCTAGCTAACTCGGGTGATTAGTGGCGTGCTTCCAGGGAGGCAACTTTATCCTCGGGGGTCTCGTGCTCGACGAACCACGATACGTCAATTTTGGGCTCGAATTGACGGCAGGCTGTCGCGAGAGTTACATCCAGACGACGACGGGGATCGGGCCGGAGCTTTTCACGTGGCAGGACAACGCCACGGCGCCCGATGCACCGAACAACTCTCCACCGCCCGAGGAGTACGCCGACTTTTATGAAAAGGCGGGGTTCTGGATTGTTAGTCCGCAGTACTCGTTGCGGCCGGAGGTGATTGAGAGCTACTACTACGCATATAGAGCTACGGGGGACGAAATGTACAGGAAATGGGCGTGGGATGCATTTGTGAAGATTAACAATACGTGCTCGGTCGGCAGCGGGGTCTCGTCGATAGCCGATGTGCAGCTAACGGTCGGAGCTCCGGTGTTTTACGATTTCCAGGAAAGCTTTTGGTTTTCCGAGGTTTTGAAGTACATCTATCTTATATTAGAAGATGATTCTGACGTCCAGGTCAAGAGGGACGGCAGCGATCTTTTTGTGTATAATACTGAGGCCCATCCAATAAGGGTGTTCGAAGGATGGGTAAACGAAAGGAGGAGATGAAGCAGAGGGCTAAACGGGGGATGCGGACGAAGCTAACAAGGACGGGGCGGCGTCAAATCGACGAGGGGTGGCGGAAGCTTGCCGGGGATTTCGGTGATTTCGGGGATACTGCTTTTTTTGAAGCAGTCCCGTCGAGGACGTTTGTACAAGCAGGAAAGTCTAATGCTAAGGAATGTGTCGAGTGGAGATTGTTCATTTTTTATAATAATAAGTTTTGCGGCAGTACTAGCGCCCATGAGTCTCGTTTGTAAGAAGACTCTACTCTCCAGATAAACTGATCTACTCAAAGAGAGCCATCACGGTACTTTGGCGCAGGAACACACACACACACCCTCTCTACCCTCTCTCCCCCCTCTCAGGAATGTGGTGTCATCCTAATCCTCTTACGCACCACCCTCCCGCTTGGCATATTCCTCCTCTATCGCCTCCTCATAGAGACGATCAGCCTCCTTCTCGGCCTCGGTCTTGGGCCGCGTCGACCCAGCACCAGTGTCAACGCCGGCACCAGTGGGGCGAGAGGTGGAGGTAGAGTCACTGATGTTCGCCTGTTGCTGGTGGCTCTCGTCGCCTCCGGAGTTCTGCTTGGACACGGACTCGCTATGAGGCTCGGCCATTGTTGCGGTTTTTTTTTCTTTGTGTGTCTTTTTTTGAGGAGAGAAGGGTGCTAGTGGATGGGTTTCGGATAAGAGTGGGATGGGGAGCGGGAACGACGATGAATAGCTTTCCAAGTGTCTTAGCCCCGCAAGTTCGGAGATGACGGCAAATGGTTGTGTCGGACTCGGGAATTTGGATCAGGACTTGATGAGGAGGATACAAGCGCAGAAGTGTATGGAAGGTGTGAGGAGGGGGTAGAGGCTGTACGGAGTAGAGGCGATCGCGGGGAATTAGAATTGGAGCCGTTCTTATAGGTCCCCTGCAAATGTGTGTGTCTATGACCGACCTGCGATGATTACGTCAATCGTCGACGACCTGCATCACAACAATTGAGCAATCAATTTGCTCGACCTGCGAAGTACGACATCCTTTTGCCACTTGGTGACGACGAGGGACAGCACAAGTCGAGTCACGCCTCGAGTCCGATTGAGTGGCGGCTCTGCTGCCTGGAAAATACTCAATACTCAGTATTGGTGGGCGGGCTCCCTCTTGCCGCCTGGCTAGCCAGGCCACCTCAGTTCCTCAACTGTGCTCAGGCCCGATGGATGGATCAATTGATGGGTAGCCGAGCGTCTCGCTAGAATACCTCTCATTACCAAAGGCGTAACTTCCATCGACACAATGTCGTAGATTAGATGCATTTGATCAGTTCGCACTTCATAGTCAATTGTTAATGTAGTTTGATGTTACGCAGTCTTCTCATCTTCTCTCTCCCCTCGTTCTCAAAGAGAATGTACTTATCAATTACGAAGTATACTTCGTACTACAGTTCTAATTCCAAGTCTTTCCTCAACCAGATCTATGGGTTTCAATGAAACACAGTAACCCATCAAATGATCAAATGCGAAGAGCCTTTGCTAGTAGAGACTCGAGGACATACGAACTACAAATCGCATCGGCCTAAATGAGACAAACAAAGGTGAAAATAGAACAAGCTCAAGTATACAGGACATAGTTGAGGATATTAGATACTCCAGTTACCATTGAATTTTACAGTGTCAAGGTACTGAGGACATCTCCTTCCTATGACAAAGTACATTGATGTATCAACTTCAAGTGTTCACAAAGCACTCCATCTTGGTACATAGTACTCAAGGAGAAACAAAGAAAGCACAGGCAAGCTCAAGCAGTGCTTACAATTGTATACATACTGCACATGTGCTCTAGACATTTCCGGAATACCCCAAAATTTAGCAGAGTCTGATTGAGCTAAGCAGCACTCAGTAGTGTTCAATCCACAGCAGAGGACGGACCCGTGCATGCCGGCGAGGCAGCTCCGTTCCTGGATCTAAGCCAATAGAGTTCTCGCTAATCTTGCTGACCCATTCGGTCTTCTTCCTATTTGCGGACTTCACAACAACTGCTCAGATGCCCATCTTGGATGCAAGCTTTGATGCAGGCTTTGGAATGTGGACAAGGGTCAAGGTGCATGCAGCAGGGGGTAATCATCCTGTACTTTGTAGTTTTTCTAATCCACTAACATGAGCATGTTGAGCAAGATTGGTCACTAACATGGAACTCACTAACATGGCGGAGACGATGGATACTAGATCTACCTACCTCCCTTCCTTCTCTCTTCTCGTGTCCCTGCTGACCAAACATCAGCATCAAATCTGGTTCATTATCCTTCCTGCATCTTTGCATCTTGCCTTGCCTGTCTTTATAGTGACATACCATCCCACGAGGAACTTCTGTGCATCTGCCTCTTCCACTCGCTTCTCTTCTTGTGTTATTCTCACATTCTCACATACTCATATACCCATATACTCATATACTCATATACTCATATACAGAGTGCACCTGCCTCTAGATTCAATTTCTTCTCCGTTGCTATACTCAGAAGCTCTCTCTTCTTCTCATCTACACCTCTCAAACATTCTCTTCTCATCTCTTCTTGTCCATCACATATCCAGCATCCCTTGCAAACTCCATCCTTTGTCCCACAGCATTTGCCATCGAGGACCGGAGACGTACTCATCTCTCCCACTTGACGGATCCGCCGCTTGTTCTCTCATTCCAAAACACCCATCAGTTACGCCTGACCCAAATTATGTCGGTGGCCTTGTTGAAGAAGGCTATCTTTGGCGCCCCGACCGGCACTCCCATTCCTCCTGAGGATGGCGAGCGACCGGATAACAACCGCCGCTCCTCAGCTGCTGACACAATAATCGAATCCGATATTGAATCACTGAACCCCAAGGGTGGTGGCGGTGGTAAAAGCAAGAGCAAGATCGACCCTCGCATTATCTCGGATGCTACTATCGGACTCTCGGATGGCCTCACCGTCCCTTTTGCCTTGACCGCCGGCTTGTCTGCTCTCGGAGACACCAAGGTTGTTATCTATGGAGGCTTCGCTGAGCTCATTGCCGGAGCGTTGTCTATGGGTCTTGGAGGATACCTCGGTGCCAAAAGCGAGGCGTAAGTAATTTTCGTCTCCCTGTCCTCCCTTTCACCCACTCCCACTCCCACCAACCTCTAGCATCCAGCTGTGCCTCAAGCCGGCTCCTCTGTTAAGCAGATCGTAAGCTTTACTAACACGTGACGGCCATAGTGCTTCCTACCGCGAGACACTGGCTGACACAGAAGCCATGGTCAAAAACGACCCGGTTTCCGTCCATTCTGACATCCGTGACGTATTCAAGCCTTTCGAGCTTGATCGATCCGACCTTGAAAGCCTCGTGGACCACTTGGCCGCGTCCCCCAAGGTCGTTGATTTCCTCATGCAGTTCCACCACTGCTCTCTCGAGCCCCCCACGAACCGCGCCTTCACCTCCGCCTTCACCATCGCCATGGGCTACTTCCTCGGAGGCTTCATCCCCCTCCTCCCTTACTTCTTCGTCGACCAGGTCTTCCACGGTCTCTACATCTCCGTCGGCGTCATGGCCCTGGCTCTCTTTGTCTTCGGTTACGTCAAGACCTGCGTTGTCTGCGGTTGGCGCGGAGCCCATCGTGTCTTGCAAGGCATCTATGGCGGCCTGCAGATGGTCGTCATTGGCGGCGTTGCTGCGGGCTCTGCCATGGGTCTTGTGATGGCCTTTAACCACATCTCGGATTCGGGCGATGGCGCCATCTTTGGCGGTCGAGCGACACAGTTCGTGTCCGTGGGTGACAATCAGTTGTAGTCACGTCGCAACCTCGCCCGGCCACGTCTCCCACCTAGCGGTTTTTTTTTTTTTTTTGGTTTGTTTCTTTTTCCATGTGGTTTCTCGGCGCATTTACGGCATGGTGCTTCCTCCCTCCTCAGCTCTGCCCCCCTCTCTTGTTTTTTCCTCTTTCCTTTCTCTCTTTATGATACGACGCATAGATTCAGCGTGATACCACCGCGAGGCGAGCATAGGCGTGGTTTTAGGCAGGAAAAAAAAAGGCGTTGGTTGATTGACATGTTTCAAGTTCAAGCATGGATGGTGGTTATTCTTGCATCCCCTCAAAAAGAAGAGCAAGTCGGCGAGAGATTCGGAAAATCTTCATGTATTCTCCGAGTCCTTCAGTGTAGTTATCATCATTATAGGGGCAATGGTCTGTACATCCTCTCGAGGAACAGACCATCGATACTCTTCTTTAATTATCACATCATTGATGTATAAAATCAAGTACGTAGGTGCGTGTGTGCTGGTGTGTCCTCGAAGGGAGCGAAATATCAATGGATCCGAAAGTTAAAAATGAAGCCAAAAAAAAAAAAAAAAAAGATTAATGAAAGGACCTGCGCTCTGATCTACCCCATTATCTTACACAATACACCACCGCTAATCGCTAGGCAACATGTAATAGACCTTCTCGAGTCTTAAAACTCGCGGCTCTCGCCGATGTCGCAAATGTCAAACACGCCAGTCTCGGGAATGCCCTTTTTCTTGAGCGCCTCCCGCAACTGTTTGGGAGGGTCATGAACCTCCTCCGACGTAAGTACCCAAGTACCCCAGTGGATACTCATGGCATTGGCACACTTGGTTTCTTGGAAGATCTCGACTGCATCGTAGGGGTTAATGTGCATGGGCGAAAAGGCGGCACGCGGATAGTAGGCGCCGATGGGAATAAGACCGAGGTCGAAGGGCCCACGATGGTCACCAATCTGCTTGAACTGGGGACAGCGCGGCAGATCCGCGTAGTCCGGGCCGTAGTCGTCAATGGCCCTGGGCAGATAGGGCACAGCGCGATATCCGGTATCCCCGGCGAACCAGAGAGACTTGCCGCCGGACTTGACGGCCCATGAGCACCAAAGCGTCCTGTCCCTGTCGAACAAGCCCCTCGCCGACGAATGCTGAGCCGGCGTACATGATATCCTGGCCGAGATAGCCCTAGGCTCGCCAGAATCGTCGCCTTCTTTACCGTCCACGGCCAAGGAAAATTCAACGTCCTCCCACCAATCGAGTTCCGTAACGGAGTTGATACCGACCTTCTTGAACCATTTTTCAAGTCCCTTCGGGACGAAGAAGTGTACATTGGGATGTCGCTTCTTCACCTCGAGGACCGACGGGTGGGAGAGATGGTCGTAGTGGCTATGACTGATGAGCACTGCGTCGACGGTGGGGATGTCGGCGAGCTCGCAGGGCTGTTCCGTATACCGCTTCGGGCCAAGAAAGCTAAATGGCGAGCATCTATCCTCAAAGACAGGGTCGCAGAGGACTCGAAGACCAGAGGGGAACTCGATGTAGTAGCATGAATGGCCAAGCCAGGTCGCACGAAGCTGGTCCGATGCGGTGCGGTCGGGTAGGAATGTAGGCTTGAGGACGGGGACGGTTGGGGGGGTAGTGACGACGGGTTGGAGTTCTCCGGCGAAGCGCGCCCTGGGCACCACCCACGGATCAGTTGTCTCGGACGCTGAACTGTTGGGCATACAAGGCCCAGTCGGGGACTTACTTGAGCATGACTCGCAGGATATGCAGCAGGCCAATACCCGAACCCCACGATGGGTAGGGATTGCGGAATTTGATTAGATGTCCGCCGTTGAGGACATGATGGGGCTTCGAGACGGCTTCCTCGGGCACGGAAGCTGAATCGGCTACCTTGGTGATCGTTTGGGCGTACGTCGCCATTCTCGGTAGGCTCGCGCTGGACAAGGAAGGGACGAATAATTGCTTGATGCTTTGCGCCGAGATTGGGGGGATTCTGGATGGGAGAAGGAGTCGAAGATACGACAGAGCTTGATGCATGATAGCGCCCAGAATCTCGTCCGGGCTACCTATGTAATATATATAGTAATACTACATATAAAGTCCCTATCGAATCGCTACCACGGCTAGGACCAGTGGCCCTCCAAGACGATGAATGAGGAAAATGGTGTGCTTGCAGAGAGATGGGTAACACAGAAGGGGGGGAAGATTGAGTGTAAGCTCCCAAAGACTTAACTGGCTAGGAATTAAGACTGTTCCCTAGCTCGGAGTTTAAGCTCTTCCTGCTGCCCATTCAAGATCGATTCAATCAATCAAAATGCAACGAGCGCACAAGTACGAAGTACAAGTCCGCTACAACTTAGACTAAAAGTGTACCTGAACACCACGCGTCATTCGCATGGGTATCAAAGATCGCGCTGACTGTCTCCAAGTTTCGCAGGTAGAAAGCTATATTATTAATAATATCGCATTGGGAATTAAGAATCGGGGATCGGAGTTAAGTCGATGGGCCACCCCGGCATATAAATTAGGCCGGCGGCCCGGTAATATACGCGCGGATACGAGAGAAAGCGTTGAGCGTTGTTGCCTGTGATGCATCCTTCTTCAAGTTCTTGACTGTCGAAAAAATCCTGTTCACGAAATGACGTGGCACTCGAGCCGGCAAGTCCGCGGCTGTCAAACAACCATCCAATGCGTCACCCAGTGCTGCCTCGTAGCAAGCGGTCATCACTCTGACGGACAATGAGTAACTGTCCTCGGCCTCAGCGTCTCATTCACAACTACAGCATATTAGAGGCCCAAACGCGCGAAGTTGAGTCTATCGCCGTAGCGATTAGAGCCTTCGACCAAGGCTGCTGTTCAAGAAGAATAAATGGAAAAGAATTCAACATTGTCCAAGTTCGTTACACATCTCCAGATTTAGAAGTCCGCCATTACACAAACTCCGTCCGTAGAAGAGCAACGCTACCGCCGACTAACCGTTACTCCGGGGTCATTAATCCATCATGCATCCGTCTCACGGCCGGTTCTACGTCACCGGGCACTGCCCTTGACACAGCCTCTCACAAATCCAAAGCGCGGGTATCTTCCCCCATCTCGTCACTGCCCAACTCCTTTTCCAGCTCATCGGCAACAAAGCCTTCGTAGTCATCCAAGTTCTTTTGGATATGAATCTTGAATTTGATGACGTCATTTAGAATTCGGTCGATCTCGGTGTGAAGCTCTTCCCTCAGGGCGTTTGCCCGGACGGTAAGTTGCTCGTATCTAAGATTCGTTCCTGTTAGCCATGATTGGGTTTGCGATGGTTGTAATTAGGCAACTGCTCAGGGCAAAAACATACTCGATATTTGTGTTCATCTCCCTCTGTTCCATCAGCTGGACGGACTCCGTCAGACCCGCACGCATTTTGGCGAGCTCCTTCTCCATCTTCTCGATCTGAGCGTCGGAGTTGAGCTTCTGGGCAGTGGTAACCTAATGTTGACAAGTTAGCTAAGGGGGTCCCAAACCTCGGGCGCAGAAAGACGGAGTAGGAACCAAGCTCTTACCTCCTTGGTTTTTTCGTATTCTTCCTCAGCAGCCCGTACGCGATGGCCTAGTGCTTCAACCTCGTTGCGTTTGTCCTCGATAGCCTCCTTAATGCCGTCGAGGAGATCATGATCTTTCATCATGACGTCCATCGCAACGCTGCGTCTCTCAGAAATCTCCTTCTTAAGGGAAACTAGGCTGTTCCTGACCTGACCGCGGAGGTCGAGGTTCAGAATATGAGCAGGCTGATAACCGGAAGTTGGGTCGGCTAATAATCTGTCGCTCGAGTTCGACCCGTTTAGCTGCGAAGAAGTGAAATCCGGCCCATCGTTGACTGTGAGGTGGAGCTCGTAGTCATTACCGTTCGCGTTAGCGGCGGCGGCGGGAATAAGCGCAATTTGGTACGCAAGTGTGTTGTACTTGTCCACCATGCGTTCAAGCTCGTCGAGTCTTTTGCTGGCTTCCGATTCTTTCTCGGCCACTTTCTTCTTGATATCATCAAGGCGCTGTGATGCCGACTCGATGCCCTTCTGGAGCCGCTCTCTCTCGGCAGTCATGCGGTCGATATCCTGCATGCTGATTCCGAGATCGTCGACCGCTTTTTGTAGATTTCTCCTCTCCTCCTCGACTTCTCCGAGCTCTTCCGACAACTTATCGAGCTCTTCCTGGAGGATCTGGATGCGGTTCTCGTACTTCTCCGATCGTTGTTGGGCCAGAGCGTTATATTCCTCAAACTTGACTTTGTCCTCCTCCATGATCTTGAAATGGTTATCGAGGACGGCCGGGTCCGGAGTGGACTTCTCCAGATCTTCAATCTCTTTTTGCAACCTCGCATTCTCCGCCTCTAGCATTTCAAGCTCGGAGAGGTACTTGGAATTTGATTCTTCGAACGCCAGAGCCATCGCTTGAACGTGAGGAGCCAGAACCCTCTCCGCATCTTCGTCACCGGCATCCTCATCCATGGCCAACCAATCCCTATAGGCTTTGCTGAGAAAGTCGAAAATAATACGGTCCCCGCTCACGTCAATTCCAGACTCGAGGCAAGCATCGTCATACCGACCGCAGGAGTAGCCATCGAGCATTTGGGCGAGCTGCATCATCCAGTGAAGCAGGCCGAGAAAAGTACTCCAATTTTGACCGCCCACCGCCGCAATTTGGCTCTTGGTTATGCTCTTCTCATAGGGATACCTGAGCTGCTTGAGGATCGGCGGCACTTCCTGGTCAATGTTCTTCTGAAATTTATGACTCGGATCGATTCTGTGGTATAGCCATTGGAACATGTAATTGAAATCCTTTTGGGTCGGCGATTTAACAATGTTCTGGGTGAGGACGTGCTTCATTTCCATCTCGAAGTTGTGCTGGACGAGATAATCTAAGAGTTCTTGCCCGATTCGAGCCTGGTAAGATCGATCCTTCAGAGGCCGTGGGTCTCGAGGAACGCCGGCGGGCTGGGGAGCTTGCTGGAAGAAACTCTGGTGCGACACATGGCCGGCGGTAGAAGCGCGCGATCGGTACACACTACTCCTCCTGTCTGCATCGGCAGAGGCGCGGCCGGACATTGCGCCAGTCGCGAATGCTGGCTTGGACGTCTGGAAGGATGTCCTCTTCACCGATGAGAGGCCTATGTCCGCTAGGTTGGTCCCCGAAGACGATCGTTGAAATAATGGCTGGCTTGGGCGAGACATCGCGAGGGACTGCCTGTGTCCCGACATGCTTCTCCCATGGCTGCTGGAGAACTGCGCGCTCGCTACGGGATTTGATCGCTTCATCGCCGAAGATGGTTGTGGTATGCTCGTATTATTGAAGTTTATGCCGCCAAGCGTCTACCAGGAAGGTGAAATCCCCTCATCATCAGTCTAACACTTCTATAAAGTCTGCATCGCGAGGGGCTAGAAGGAGGTTATTGGAAGTTGACTTACCTCGCGAGGTCTGCGCACGCTCCACAGACCAGTGTCTTGCGACATCTTGGTGTAGTCCTTTAGTGGAGATGATCTGTTTTCTCTTTCTTTCTTTATCCTCTTCGGGGGGAAATAGCCGAAACCGAGGAGCGACTTGATATCAAGATTGCAAAAGGCTGGTCAAGATGGACAAGATCTCTCTGCCCAAGGCTTGTGTGCGATTGTCGATGATTGGACTGTTGCTACGGCGAATGTAAACAAAGCAATAATGCAGACTGATTGGGTAATTGTGCTTCACCCTGCTTCAGCGGGCATGGGCCATGTCCTAGGTACCTTGTACACTACTTCGTAGATCCTAGGCAGATCTGGTATTCTCCCAGGCCATCACGTGCTGCACCAGAGCCCAATGAGTACGTGCCGATAATTTTCCACTGTCTGAGCTCGGGGCTGTCATGCCTCGGCTGGCATACGGGGTAGTGTACGGAAGTTGTCCTGCTCTGGCTATGAATACTTTTAACCACGACCACGAGACAAGGCGATGAACTGAATCTTCGTCCTTCCATCTCGTCGAACTCAACCATGGCGATAAGGGACGATCTCGTCGCCTCTGCGGTAGGTTTTTCCCTTCCTTTAACAACATTGCATGTTTCTATTACCCGTGGATATTGGTTTAGCTGACAACTTTGTGGATAGGCGCAATGTGAGTGACAGCATCGATTCCGGCTCCCCGCCTGCGCCTTTGCGGGACGATGGACAACGAAGTCGCTAACAAGTTATGATAGTTCTCCAAGACCCAAGCGTGGCGTCATCGCCGATCGAGAATCGAATCTCATTCCTGCGCAACAAGAACCTCACTCAGGAGGAGATAGACGCCGCCCTCGCTCGGGCTGGGGCCTACCAGGGTTCAGCCGACCCGGCGCCCTCAACTCACACAGTCCCATCACAACCGTCGCAACCGCAGTACTACCAGCCGCCGTACGCCCAGTATCCATGGCAGCAGCCGCCGCCGCCGGTCCCTAGGAGGGACTGGAGGGACTGGTTCATTATGGCGACAATGATGGGAGGTCTAGGCTATGGTCTTTACACCGTAACCAAGGTTCGTGAGGCGCCGCTAATTCCTCTGCGAACATGACTAACAGATGTGCGACTGCACAGCGATACGTGTATCCCATGATTGCGCCACCCACTCCCGAGAGGTTAGAGCAAGATAAGAAAGACATCTCCGAGCAGTTTGACAAGACGTTTGCCTTGGTCGAGCAACTCGCAAGGGACACGGAAGCTTTGAAGGCCGCAGAGAAAGACAGGACGGAGAGACTGGATACTGCTCTATCGGAACTAGAGTCAGTCATAAACGAGTTGAAATCTGCAAACCGACGACGCGAGGACGATGCCCAGCGTATTCGAGACGAGGTTCAAAGTCTAAAAGAATCCATCCCGGCTGCCCTCGAGGCGCAAAAGACTCTCGCCGACAGCAGGCTAAAAGAAGTCAATACGGAACTTCTTAGCCTTAAGACCCTGATCTCGCGAATGAATACCCAGACGATCACGACAACGGGTTCAGGCGGGCAATCCCGACAAACAAATGGCATCGTTAACGGCAGCAATGTCGAGCAACCAAAGACTAGCACCGGCGGACAAAAGAATGCGGAGCCTGATGATGTCGCATCGGCACCGAGTGCACCAGTCGCAAAGCCCAGCGGTCGCTCGTCGCCACTATCCAGCGGAAACGCGGCCGGCAAGGTATCGATTCCAGCCTGGCAACTCGCCATGGCCAACAAGAGCGATGCAGATGCAGGGGCTAGCTCCCAAGCCAATGCGAGCAGTTGAATGACGTCGAACTCCTACCCATCTGCCTGCTCGAATACCGCCCTCGAGTGAGGCACTGCTTTCTCGACCTTCTTTTGTTTCGGTTACAGGGGTCAGCTTTTTTGTATGTATGTATGATTAGCACAGAAGGACTAGTTCATGAGTGACTGGAGAACGCCACCGGTCGCAACCAAGACGGGTCGCCTACGCAACAATAATTGATATGCATCGATCTCTGTACTACCATTTCCTCGTATTGGTTCATTATCTTTCCAAACTTTGGCCAAAGTGAACTTGTCGGCGCCAGTGTAGTGCGGAATGGGACACCAATTTTCACAGGACATTGCTTCGGTCAGTGTGCCTCGGCTTATTTTGACAACCCGACCCCGTCAGAATTTAATGCCCCTATTAGACTTTGCTCGCACACCACGAGAACACCGGACACCGACGACCCCTCAGCTCCCGCGCAAGGATTACCCAGATTCGAGGTTGGGGTAGTGTCTGGGGCACAGGACACGCTATTAATCTAGTTTACTACCGCAGCGTGGGATCTGCGAATAAATGGATTGGTAGTGTACGTGCACCTTCATTTAGTGTCCTAAGAAGGATCAAATTCCTGTTGCTTTTGATTCATTTCACCGGGTCCAAACCTCCCTTGCATAAGCCCGCATGCGGTCGTTGAGTGAGAGGTCTTCATGTCCCGAGTGATTTTTACAATATCACCAACTTACCCTCCAGAGACCAGGACCCGTCTCTCGCAAAACAAAAGTTTACCACTCTCCCAAAGAAAAATAAAAAGGGGGAGGAAGATGGAGAACGAGAACATGCAGCTTCTTTTCATGCTACTTCCGAAGCTTCCTCTCATACTTCGGGTGGCCATCTTGCATATCCTCCGGCTCTCAGAGCCAGCTCGATATTTGGATCTTCAAAGCGCAATCATCGTGTCCGTCCTCCGATCATTTCTAGCCCCGGACCGTCCAGTTAGCATATCGAAAACACAACGGCTTACCTTGAAAGATCCCGGTATTAAGGGAAGGATATGGGTTAGCAAGTATACCGCTCCGCCACCGCCGGAGACAGCGGTCCGAGATGCACTGGTCTCTGCCATTGATCGTTTAAGCGACGTGGCAGGCTCCCGCGCACCCACCAGAAGACCGGATATTCTGCCGGTCGAGGCTGAGTGGACCGGCTACCGAGCTGAAGCAAAGCCGAACTCTACTCTCCCCGACATAACAGAGAAGGAGAAGTACGACGAGCTTATGAAAGAATGCTCCAGCGCAACTACGATTTTGTATTTGCATGGGGGTGCATACTACCTCCTAGACCCATCATCTCATCGTCCGACGACCAAAAAGCTGGCAAAACTTACCCAGAGCCGATGTTATTCAGTCCGATATCGCCTTGCTCCACAGAACCCCTTCCCTTCGGCGCTCCTGGATGCGCTCGTCTCGTACTTGACCCTTCTATACCCCCCACCCAACTCCTTCCATGGACCGGTGCAGCCGGAACATATAGTCTTCGCTGGCGACAGGTACGTAGCTACGTGGCCTCTACCATTATTTCTTTGGCACTGTGTGATACGCCCGGATCTCTAACACATTTTGGGATAGTGCCGGAGGAAACCTTGCACTCGCGTTGTTGCAAACCACCTTGGAGATCCGGCGACAGGGTCGAACGATTGCATGGTTCGGGCAAGAACGTGAGCTCCCTCTCCCGGCCGGTGCAGCGCTGAGCTCCCCCTGGGTGGACCTTACCCTCAGTTCTCAGTCCTGGGAGAGGAATGCAGAGTTTGATTATTTGCCCAGCATGACTGCGAAAGTGGCAGACGAATTTCGGCCTTGCGAAGCATGGCCCGCAGACCCACCTCGAGCGAGTCTTTACGCAGACGACCATCTTCTTGACCATCCTCTTGTCACGCTCGTCATGGCGCAGGACTGGACCGGTGCACCGCCGATTTTCATGAGCACGGGCTGGGAGCTGCTGGCCGACGAAAACAAGTTCATCGCCCTGAAGTTGAAGAAGAATGGCGTCAAGGTTATCTTTGAGGAATACGAGGCTATGCCGCACTGCTTTGCTATGGTGCTCACGAAGCTGCCTGCCGCGAGGCGATGCTTTGATGGCTGGGCTGGATTCATCCGAACGGTAGTAGAAAACCAGGAAAGCATTACACCCAAGGCAATCACGGTGAAGGCTAAGACATTGGAGGAGGTTGAGCTCGATCTGGAATCGGAGGACCTCGTGGAGGAACAGGTGCAAGAACGTGTCCGGGCACAGATCAAAGCTCGCCTGGCATCTCCCCCATCCAAATTATGACCCGCGGCTTCATGTATAAAGAATCGTCGACTCCGTAGAGCCCGACTCGGACGCATGGAGGATACAGAATCACGAACCGTGTGAGGGCTGAGTCCGACTTGTTTCCGGCTGCGTAGTGTATGAACATATGAACACAGGGTTTGATGGAGTCCAGATTGCCCAATTCCCTTGAAGAATTGATTTGGTCGAATATCATGTTTCATTTGCACCTCCGTACACAGCTCTGCTATCAAGAGCATATATCATCATGATCTTCAATATGCAGACGGTAATTGTCGAATAAGATGCTGACGCTCCGTTACACTCGAGATCAAATTCTTGATATTAAAATCACCAATATATCAAGTAATGCAATATCACAATTACCAAAGGTACCATTTATACGTCGAGGGAATTCTGTCTGGATTGCCAATTGTGAACCGCGGGTGGTTTGAGGACTGAGGAAGAGAGTAATAAGCCGAACCCTCTGTTCCCCTTCTGTTCATCTTCTTTCTTTCCCGTTCTTCTCTGCCGTTCCTTTCTGCCGTCTCTCTTTTCTTCTTTTTTTTTCTATTTCTCGATTTTCATTATTTTCATGTTTATTTTTTTTTTTTTTTTTGAAAAAATCTTCTTTTCTTATTTTTTAGGAGGGTCCTCGGTCGGAACTAAATTTTTGCGGTTGGAGCTCAGCTGGAAGTACTATTGTAATCTCCGAGATGGACCCCGAAAAACTGGAACACACTGACGCTCACTCTCACCTCTCTAGCCTCACCCATCTCACTCGGCTCCCTCAGCTCACACCACATCCGTCCATAAAACTAGACGCTTGATACTCAATGGCGGTCATCAAGGGGTAAGAGGCATAGTCGCAGTGAAGGGAACAACAACACGACCATGGAGCGCCATTCCAAGGTTGTGGCGCAAATATCCACAGTCATCAAGCAATTTTTCGAAAAGAAAGTCCCATATCGAATCAACCATGGCTCCACCAACAGCACGCGGCCTCTTCGCCGTGACCGCGTCGCGAGTGTCGACATCGGCTCGCTCAACAATGTCCTCGAGGTAAATCGATCAAATCTGACCGCTCTAGTCGAGCCGAATGTTCCAATGGACCGCCTGGTGGAGGCCACTCTTGCCAAAGGGCTTATCCCACCCATCATCATGGAATTCCCGGGAATTACGGCTGGCGGTGGATTTGCAGGAACCGCAGGGGAGAGCAGCTCTTTCAAGTACGGGTTCTTTGATGACACCGTCAACGAGGTCGAAATGGTTCTTGCCAATGGTGAGGTGGTCAAGGCGAATAGAGCCGACAAGGCCGATCTCTTTCACGGTGCCGCTGGTGCTCTCGGGACCTTGGGCGTTACAACCCTGTTGGAACTCAAGCTGAAAGAGGCGAAAAAGTACGTCAAGGCAACTTACCGGCGCGCTCGAAGCGTTGACGAGGCTGTGGAAATGGTGCGAGAGGAGACCCGGAATCCGGAGAACGACTACGTTGATGGCATTCTCTACTCCAAAGATCACGGAGTCGTCGTCACAGGCACTCTGACAGACGAGAAGCCCGACGCTAAACCCGTGCAGACCTTTAGCAGCGCCCGGGATCCTTGGTACTATCTTCATGTTGCCGACAAGACTCGCAATGCTACAGAACCGGCCGTGGACTACATCCCCCTGGCAGAGTATCTGTTCCGTTATGACCGCGGCGGTTTCTGGGTTGGCCGAGCCGCATTCGACTACTTCAAGTTTGTGCCATTCAACCGTTACACTCGTTGGTTCCTGGACGACTTTTTGCACACCCGCATGCTCTATCGCGCTCTCCACGGAAGTGGAGAATCCGCGCGGTTCGTCGTGCAAGATCTTGCCCTTCCTTACTCGACCGCCTCCCAGTTTGTGAACTTTACGGCGGACAGCCTCAACATCTGGCCGCTGTGGCTCTGCCCGCTTAAACGCCCGCAAGCACCGACTTTCCATCCCCTCACGTCAACCCCGCAAACCGTGGGGCTAGCAGAAGAGGACACCGATGCCATCAACATCGGCGTCTGGGGCTGGGGCCCCTCGGAGCCGGAACAGTTCGCCGCCAAGAACCGCGAGTTGGAAGTCCGCCTTCGGGAACTAGGTGGAAGAAAATGGCTCTACGCCCACGCTTACTACCCCGAGGACGAATTCTGGCAGATGTATGGCCGTCAATGGTATGACGAATTACGGACCAAATACCTCGCAACCACTTTGCCAACCGTTTACGACAAGGTCAACGTCGACATAAAAGCAAAAGCGCAAGGTGGAAAACATTGGAGCCACGCCATGAAGGCCTATTGGCCAATTGGTGGGTTCTGGGGCATCCGACAGAGCATTAAGAGCAGGGATTATTACCTTCACAGAAATGCAAAGTGGAAGGAGGCGTGAGGGAGAAGTGAGGCTCACTGCCCTGTGGACAGGGCAACCCCTCGACAGCTGCTCCGCCATCGGAGGTAGTGCGGAGCCCCGGCTCGCTGAGCTCCTGCCATGGTCCAAGTTCATTTGACTTTCATCCAGAAAAGATGGGAACGACATGAAATTCCCATTACACTAATCTCATCCCATCGTCACACTTGCCCTGTATTATTATGCCAATAAAACTTTGTATTATTAACTGTCGGCCCAATATACGGGCGACTCTAAGAGGAGGGCGGAACGCTATCTATGATCAAAACTACTACCATAGCTGAAATGGATCGGCAGTGCCATTGAACAGAAAATGACGGCGATGCCATTGGTGTAAATGCTATGCAAAAAACAGCTCGCCTGTTTCTTGAAGCTATATTATGCGTCGCGGGAAATAGACTTGATTCCTAGAAATTCAATACCGGGGTTGTTTTTTCCCTAAGCCTGGATGGCGTAGGTTCTCTGGAACATGTCATCGACATTTTCCAGGTAGTATGTCCCACTCGAGATGGTCGACACTTCGCCCTCGGGCTTGTAGTTCTTCTGGAGATGGGCCTTCTTGCGCAAGTCACACATCTAAAACTCATGCGGTTAGCTCAGACATGCGGATTGGTACAGCCCCGGCGAGTCAAAATCGAACGAGGCTCTGTTTATTTTGGGTTAGGGAAGAGAGAGAACTTACGGCGTCGTAGGCTTCCGGTGGAACAGCGCGCCTGGCGCCTAGCCTCGTGGGGATGTCCAGGACCTTCGCGATCCCGGAAACGCTGCCGTTAACCCTGAAGGACATAAAGCTTGCAGCAAGACCCGATCCATAGCTGAAGAGGCCTATGCGCTTTCCCTCCAAGGTGGCGCTATCCACATAGGAGACTAGACTGGCGAGCCCACCCCAGACACTGGCGCAGTACATGTTGCCGCAGAGTGTGGCGACCTGAATAGCTGGCGATACTCGCTCTTGGAATCTCTTCTTGGAGAGACCCATAAATGTTTTCTCGACGACCTTGTCAGTCAAGGATTTCTCGTAGTCGAGTCCACGGAGTTCCTGGGGCACATCGGCGAAGGCAGCGTTGTCAGGATCAGCAAGGTAGTCGTGGTATAGAAGACGACCGTAGGATTTCTGAACCAGCTTGCAGGTAGGCGCATGGAAAGTCAGGTAGTCGAATCGGTCGAGCGCAGTCTTGGAATCGGAGGCGCCGTTCGCATTCCCGTTGGAGCCGTTGGAGCCGTTGGAGCCGTTGAGTTTCGAGGCCTCGCGCCTGGCGTAGTCGCGGTAGGCAGCATCGAGAGCTCGGGTATAGCAGGTAATCGAATAGTGGCCGTCCACATAAGGGTACTCGGAAGTTAGATCCGGCTTGTAGAAATCATAGGCATGCTGCATGTAGGTTCCGCGCAAGCCAGGCTCGGCGACGATAGGCGCATTGGGGCCGACCAGGAGGGCAACGGCGCCAGCACCGCCGGTGGGGCGGGCATTTCCCTTGGCGTACAAGGCAATGTCAGCAGCGACGACGATGGCGTCACGGCCGTCCCAAGCGGAGGATTCGATCCAATTGATGGTGTTAAAGAAGGCATTGGTGCCTCCGTAGCATGCATTCACAGTATCCACACCCTCAATGTTGGTGTTATCTCCAAAGAGCTGCATCAGCACCGTCTTGACAGACTTGGACTTGTCTAGGAGTGTCTCAGTGCCAACTTCGAGTCGGCCGATGGAGGCAGGATCGATATTGTACTTCTTGAGTAGGTTGGAAACAACCGTCAATGAAAACGAGTAGATGTCTGAGATTGGACAGTTAACACGTTGGCGGAATAGAGGGGCAGCCCAAACCTTGGGCCGGAGAAAAGGGAAAAAAGGGGGGGGGGGGGGGAA